>SDVV010036118.1:0-10983 GCA_016164225.1 Gammarus roeselii
GCACACATATATACACACACACACACACACACAATATTATCCAGGGTAAAAGCTAAAATACCAGTGTTCACACATTTCAGGGGCAACGGTGCCCAGAAATTTGCTTTCTCCTGGCAGTTGTGCAGCTGAAAGAGGATATCCACGAGATGCCATATGTATGCTGCACTGGTGATACTCCTAATCATAGCAAATAGTTTAAATAACTCTCCAATGAACAAGGCGTGATGTGACGTAACCTGTATCAGCTCACTCTGACCACGTAATGGTTGAAATAAATGGTTCATTTCTTACCATGTATTCGCATATGTCTTCTGAGACTGTTTTTGTAATCAGTGCTGTATTTACAATGGTTGCAAGCAAATGGTTTATCTCTGTCAGAGTCATGCGTGCGAAGATGCATTTTGAGACTATTTTTCCGATCAGTTCTGTACACGCAATGGTTGCAAGAAAATTGTTTAGCTCTGTCACTTTCATGCGTAAGAAGATGCACTGTGAGACTGTGTTTAAGATCAGTATTGTACGAGCAATGGATGCAAGAGAATACTTTATTCCTGTAACTTTCGTGTATACAAAGATGCACTACAAGGCTGCGCTTATTATCAGTTTTGTAGGAGCAATGGTTACAAGAGAATGGTTTATTTCGATTACTCTCATGTATGTTGAGATGCATTTTAAGACTTCCTTTTCGATCAGTTTGGTATCCGCAACATTTGCAGGAGAATAGATTAGTTTTGTTACTCTCATGTGTTTGAAGATGTATTTTAAGATTGGTTTTAAGATGTGTACTGAATGAGCAATGGTTGCAAGCAAATGGTTTCTTTCTGGCAATGTCATGTGTAGAAAGATGCCTCCTGATTTTTGACTTACAGTCAGTTTTGTACATACAAAAGGTGCAGGCAAATGGTTTGTCTCTGTCACTATCATGTATGCGGATATGCACTGAGAGACTAGCTTTATTATCAGTTTTATATGAGCAATGTTTGCAAGCAAATGGTTTATCCCTATCCCTGTCATGTGTGCGAAGATGCACTTCAAGTATTTCCTTACGATCAGTTCTGTACCCACAATGTTTGCAAGAGAATGGTTTATGTCTGTTACTCTCATGTACGCGGAGATGTATTTTAAGAAAGCTTTTACGATCAGTCCTGTACTTGCAATGGTTACAAGCCAATAGCTTGTCTCTATCACTCTCATGTGTGCTTAGATGTGCTACAAGTTTACTTGTATCATTGGTTCTGAATCTGCAATATCTGCATTTAAACGATTCTTCTTTGACACTCCCATGCATGAGAACATGTGATACAAAATCATCATTTTGATTAGTACTGAACTTGCAATAGTTGCATGCAAAAGGTCCATTTCTAACAATTGGGACTGACGAGCAAGCACACAGTTCTTCAGCAGAGATTGAGCCAGTTCCCCGTGATCCTGCGTCAGTTCTCCCAGAGGACAAAGAGCCTGCATCTTCATCATGCACTGGAGAGAAAGCACACAGCTTTTCAATAGAAGAAAGAACACTCCCACCTGCTCCCACTACAGTTCCTATGAAGACCTTAGCATATTCTATGGACTCAGTTTCATCCCAATTCAATGGTTCTGGCTTCATTAATGGCTCATGATTACAGTCGAATTCTTCCTCTTCTTTAACTATCACATGTTCTGGATGACCATCTTGAGCGGTAGAAGCGCCTACGGAGAGCAATGCTATGCATCTTTTGTCATCTTGAAACATTGAAACTGACTGTAGCTGTTGCTGACACCTCCTCAATCCACTGCCACTTAGTCCATGGGATGCGGCACAGGAAGATGCAAGGTGTTTTGGCTTCAAGCAAAGTAGTGGCACACAGTAACATCTGGGGGAAATGCAAGAACTGTCATGTCAATTGATCAGAAGCAACCAACTGATACAATGGGTTACTTCACTGAAATCAAGGGAAATATGCCTCTTGATAACTGGGTTTCTATTGGAATTTCAAGATTGCTAAGGCTTTCCAGCCAAGCTAAAAGGTATGTTCTATGTTTGAATTGAAATTTATCACAATGCTCTGAAATCTGGGGAAAATAAATATATGAAAAAATATGTACACATGACAAAAAGATTAGATGGGATCAGCCACTTGGGAACGATCTTGTCTCCTAGAGTAAAAAAAATTGACTAGTTGATAGCATTGAACTTGGGTAATCAATATAATAGTATTTAATAAGAGAACTTTTGCTGCCAGACGTCAGATTGTACACATAAAATAAAACCAGAATGATCCAGTATCATTACTCACAGACTAATCACACTTGATTTCAATAGAGCTCACATCTTAAAATATCACCTTCACAGATATAGCCTCAGTTCACTGGTGTATTTTGAACAGTCCTGAGTTTTAGAAAAAGATGAACATCAGCTGTGCAATCTGTGCTGTTATTGAATACAGACACAGACACTAGGCCGTATCACCCACGATGACAAGGCGCACCTCCCACTCTTTTCATACAATCACACTCAAATAAATTTAACCCCATTACGCTAAAGGGTCCAGCCGGGAGAACCCGCATCACACACGCTGGGTCAGAAATTATGTCCAAAGTCAGTGTTGGTAGCACGGCGCGACAGTAAAACTAGTTTACTCCAGCTGCGTCAAGGTGACTGTGCCCTTCCTCTGCCGCGACCATTTCTTTCTCAATGCAACGCCTATGGCGGGAAAGCCCGCATATACTCAGAGGTGAATTGACTCGTTTGACCTTATTTGATCTACATTGCAAGATAGGACCAATTATAGCATGATGGATTGTTTGTAAACTTGATATAGGACCGAGTCTGATACAATGAACTATTGGTGATCTAGACATCAAATCAAGGATAGCATGATGAAACGTTATGAGCTTGAAAACAAACCGATTTGGGCATGAGGAGCCGCTGTACTTACAAAAATTGTAGAAGAGATATTGGTCTGGAAGCAGTAGCAAATGCCCAACCAAGCTGTAATTGTAAGCGATGGTGAATGCCTACCCAAGCTGTTCAAGTGACAAGGTCATGGAGCCTGCCAAACCAACACCAACTCTGCGCACACCAACACGGGTTGTGACCACTGGGACCAGGCTCACCTGGACTATAACTAAAACTGGGCACCTCGGCCGTGCCCCTCTCTGGCTGGCATCCATTACTGGCTTTTCCATCCTTGGGTACCTCTTGGACTGTGCTGCAGCACACCTACAGGCTTCATTCCCTAAATATAGCCACCTAGACCCTGGGTGTCCTTTAGGTTCAATTCTAGGTTGTTGACAAGCGCAAAACAGTGCTGGAATACAGGTCTCCAACTTCCAAGCCACATCACACACATGGGCAGCACCCACCATAGGACCTTGGATAGCAGAGGATTCACCTTGGCGCCTCACCCCTTTCACCAACTAGAGGCTGTCCAAAAGTGGGGTTACAAGCCAAGGATACTGAAGATGAACCTGTGGACAAGGGGCCATAAGTTGGCCATTAGATGAATACCTAAATATCTCCAGAGCCCCAGCGTGCCCCAACTCGTCTACAGTCAAGGGCGGGAACACACAAGGGAGCCACACTCACAATCCCTCCCTACTAAATCAAATCCCAGGGCAGTTGAGTGGTGCTCTACCCCCCATCTGACACCATTTATAAGCAATGGCAAATGCTCACCCAAGCTGTTAAAGCGGCAAGGTTATGAAGCCTGCTAAACCAACACCAACTCTGCTCCTGACAACTGCTGGGTTTGACCTCTGGGTTTTGGCCTCTGGGATAATATAAAATCAAGAGCTTCTTCTCAGGGATTAACCTCTGGAACCAGGCTAACCAGGACTACACCTCTGGGCTTACCCTTGGGATCGTGTTACACGAACTACTACTGAGCTACACCTCTAGGCTGGCAACCAATAAAATCTCCCCTGGGCTTCCTTTGGGTTTAGGTAGCACAGAACCATGTTAGAACATGCCTTCATTGCAATGCCACATCACACACCTGGGCAGCAACCCCCCCAGGACTTTTGATAGTGGGTGTTTCTCCTTGGCACCTCCCACCCTTTTCAAGAAGTTGAGATGGTTCCTGAACAGCTCATCAGGCTAAAACAGGAGCGGGTTTACATGCCAAGGATACTGAAGATGAACCTGCAAACAACGGGCCATAAGTTGGCCATTAGATATAGCTACACCTAAACAACCCCAGACCCCCAGCATTCCCCACCCCATCTCCAATCAAGGGCGGGAACAAACAAGGGAGCCATGCACACAATCCCTCCCTACTAAACCATATCCCAATGAGGTTGAGCGGTGGTCTACCCCACTTCTGACACCAATTGTAAGCAATGGCGAATGCATACCCAAGCTGTTCAAGTGGGAAGGTCATGGAGTTGGTGTTGGTCATGGAAGCAAAACCATCTCTGCGCACACCCACCCGGGTTATGACCACTGAGACCAGGCTCACCTGGGCTCTAAGCACCTCGGGCATGTCGCTCTGTGGCTGGCATGTAACTGGCTTTTTTCCCCCTAGGGTAGCACTTGGGCTGTGCTGCAGCACCCCTACAGGCTTCACTTCCTAAAAAAGCCACCCAGACCCCTGGGTGTCTTCTGGGTTTAATTCCATGTTGTTGACAAGTGCAGAATAGTGCTGGAATACAGGTCTCCCACTTCCAGGCTCCATCACACACATGGGCAGCACCCACCCCAGGACCTTGGATAGCGGTGGATTCAACTTGCCGCCTCTCATCTTTTTCACTAACGAGACGGTTCCTGAACAGCGGAGGCTGTCCAGAAGTGGGGTTACACATCAAGGATACTGGAGATGAACCTGCAAACAACAGGCTATAAGTTGGCCATTAGATGAATAACTGAACATCCTCAGACCCCAGTATGCCCCACCCTGTCTACAGTCAAGGGTGGGAACACACAAGGGAGCCACACTCACAGGTATCAATCCATAAATTTTCCAGCCTGGTTTAGTAATAGGACAAATTTCAGCGAAGTTGCTGCGTAAAGTCGTGAGCCTAGCTCCCTTGTGTGTTCTCGCCCTTGATTAGAGATGGGGTGGGGCACACTGTGGGTCTGGGGATGTTCAGGTATACATCTATTGGCCAACCTATGGCCCGTTGTTTGAATATTCATCTTCAGTATTCTTGGATGGTAACCACCACTTCTGGACAGCATCGGCTGTTCTGGAATAGTCTCCAGCCGGAGAAAAGGGTGAGAGACGTCTAGGTGAATCCTCCATTATCCAAGGTCGTGGGGCAGGTGTTGCCCAAGGGAGTGATGTGACCTGGAAGTGGAGACGTGTTCTGGCATGGTTCTGTGCTTGCCAAATACAGAGGAAACCCAGAGGAAGCACAGGGGAGATTTTATTGGTTGCAAGCTCAGAGGAGTAGCCCAGTAGTGTTCATGTAACACGATCTCAAGGGTAAGCCCAGAGGTGGAGTCCAGGTAGTAGCCTGGTCCCAGAGGCCAATCCCTGAGAGGAAGCCCAGAAGAAGTCTTTGATTGTATATTACCATAGAGGCTAAAAACCAGAGGTCAAACCCAGCAGTTGGCAGGAGCAGAGTTGGTGTTGGTTTGTGGGCTCCACAACTTTGCCTCTTGAACAGCTTGGGTGGGCATTTGCCATCACTCAGAAAATCGGAGTAATTCATCAATAAAGACATTAATTTCAATGCTATACGACGGAGTTATTGACGGCAATATCCTTGTGGAGTTGTAAGCAAAATTTCTGCGGAGTTATGCGTAAATCTCATATGAGTACTTTTTCCACCCTGGCACTACATCAGTGGGCAAGTAATTATGTGTGTGTATAGACATACAGCCATTTCCCCCTAGTTAGGGGGGTGGCTTAGGCAAACACAGAAAGAGGGGGGTGCCCAATCTCCTCGCTACAAGACCCCCAGGTCCCTGCGGAGGCTCAAACACACGACATGCAGCACCAGAGGCTGACATCGCAGTCAGATATGCTAACCCCTCGGCCACAACGGCAAGTAATTATACACATCAATAAATCTGACACTGAATTATCAGAATTAATAGAAGAACAAGGAGGAAACACCAGTTTAAGCAAATGACACCTGGTAGCTACCAACTCTAGGAGGCAAAGGTGTGAGTGTGGCTCCCTTGTGTATTCCCCCCCTTGACTGGAGATGGGGTGGGGCGCGCTGGAGGTCTGGGGGTGTTCACGTATAGCTACATCTAATGACCAACTTATGGCCTGTTGTCTGCAGGTTCATCTTCAGTATCCTTGACGTGTCTCTCAACTTCTGGACAGCCTTTGCTAAGCAGGAAATGTCTCCATTTGGTGAAAAAAGTGAGAGGCGCCGAGGTGAATCCTCCACTATCCAAGGTCCTGGGGTGAGTGCCCCCCATGTGTGTGAGGTAGCCTGGAAGTGGGAGACCTGTGGTCCAACACAGCTCTGCATTTGCCAAACCCAGAATTGAACCCAGAGGAGGACCAGGGCCAGGGTGGTTATTTTTAGGGAGTGAAGCCTGCAGTGGTGCTGCGGCACAGCATGAGAGGTGCCCAAGGGTGGAATAGCCAGTAACGGATGCCAGCCAGAGAGCCGCATGCCCAAGGTGCCCAGTTTTAGTTTATAGCCAGGTGAGTCTGGTCCCAGTGGTCATAAACCGGGTTGGTGTGCACAGAGTTGTTGTTGGTTTGGCAGGCTCAACGATTTCGCCACTTGAACAGCTTAGGTGGGCTTTTGCCATTGCTTAAAAAAAAACATAGCCTAGTAAGCAAACCCTCTTATTTACCAATGCAAACATTGGTTGGAAATATAGCTATATATGCCATATATTTATTGTATTGTGTGCTCATCTATAAATGTATTTCTATTTTCCCCTGTGGTTGTCCAGTTTCATTACAAGTTTTGTCTCATTATTTTTAACCCCATTTGATATTTATTTGTGTTTCTTTTCTAACTGGCATGCACACTTCTGGTCAAATTGTCTTCTCCTGCTATTCCCTGTGTCTGGTGGCTGCACTTTGTGACTGGCGCATGCCTTGCTTGCCTACCATGCTCTCATGCTTTCCCTGTGTCCTGCAGGTTTGGTTCCTCATTCAGACCTCGTAGCAGGATGTGGGGGGCTTCAGGTAGAGATTCAGGAATAGATTTGATCGGGTCTGCCCTAAGAAGCCAACACTTAGTAGAAAACAAAACCAGGCTCCTCAAACAACCATCATAGACCACACCAGATAGTCTACCCGATTGGAAAAACATGGGGTTATGGCTAATAAATCCGCCGTAAATGTCTGTGAGTTAAAATTTCCAAGTTTGTTTTCACTGCAATTTCTGTGCGTAATAACTCTCCAAGTGAAATTAACCGCAGGCATTGTGTGTTGAAATTTCTGACATCAGCTCCGCCATATGTTGATAGCGTTAAAATATCATAACCGTGATCCAAAGTGTGTTTCTATGGGAGGGAAATTATTACGTTATGTGAGAATATATGAAATTTACTGCAGAGGAATGAAATCCTAGCCAAGTTGGCCAATAAAAATTGAACAATGAATGGCCAAAGCTTCAACAGACTACTCATTTATAATATGAAAGCGTAATTTGTTCGACCAGCCAATCGTAATTGATTTCTTATAAAACGCACAGTGGTTGGTCAACACACTGATGCTGTTGCTAGAATCCCTGTTGTTGGAGTTGGAAAGATTACTTTAATGTGTGAGGTTGCCTCTATCATATGGTGGTATTTTGGTCTGGTGATTGTTTGAGGATGCAAATTAATACGCTTGCGTAGTGCCACCCATTATTCAAACAATATGGATAACAACAAAGTGCTCTGCTCCTGGTGAATCAATTGATTGAAGCAATATTGCCCCATTCTGGGGTGCCCCCATACCCCTGTCTTGGTGGAGTAAATCTTCCAAATGAACGATGTTGCAGTGGATGGTGGTTTAAAATCAGTTATGTGGTCTCCAAGTGATTACAGGGGCATGAGAGAGGTTTCAGAAGGTGTTGACTGGCATTACAAGTTTCTGTACAGCACTGTGGAGGAGAATTATAGTTTGTTTCAGTCAATTGTCCGTTCACTTGTAGACAGGTTTGTTCCCACTTAGACTCTGCTTCACGACCAAGCTGGTTGCGGGGCCCTCCTAGGAAGCAGATGACCAGTAGATCTTGAGCTTGGGCACAGAATAAGCTTTTGAGGGGGGAGCTTGGTAGGTAGCACGAGGAAGTGTTGGCATCCTTGCAGAGATTTAGTATGCTTAATTTTGAGTGCAGGAATTTCTCATGGCACAGAGAGTGTCTGTATGAGTAGGAATTAGCAGACAACTTCTCTGTTGCTCCCAAGATGTTTCTCTCCTATATCAGAAGAAGAAAGAAGAACTGTCCTTCTGTTGGTCCTTTGAAGCTTCCATCTGGTGAGGTTGTTGCTGGTCAGAGAGACATGAGTCAGCTGTCTGTAATCTTTTTTTTTTTTTTCTGTTTTTGTGGATGCTGATCCTGCCGGCCCTTCCCCACATCAGTTTTTTCCTGGAAAATTTTGTGGGATTAGTAGTTTCCTAGGTTCTGGGTGGATTAGACTCATCTTCTGCTCCTGGACCTGATGGCATTCACCCTGGTGTTTTGAAGTCATGTTCTTGGCAGCTGTCATTGCCCTCATCTCTGATTTTTGCAAATTAATCAGGCCTGGGAGTTTTACCCGAGGCCTGGAAGGAATCTTGTGTTGTTCCTATATTCAAGTCTGGTTCAAAAAATAATCATCTCAATTATTGACCTGTGGGTCTCACTTCTGTTAGCTGTAAGGTGCTGGAGCCGAGGTGTTGTCTTTTCTGGAAAATTCTGGCATTTTGTCTGTGGGGGTAATTTGGTTTCAGGGTGGGAAGGAGAACCAAAGACCAACTTTTGCTTACTTATGGCAAGGTTGCTGATTGGGTAGATGAAGGAATAGTGGTTGATGTGGTCTTCCTGGATTTCTCTGAAGCATTTGATGTTATCAGTCACTTGGTTTTGTTAGACAAAGAGATGTGTGGGTATTCCGGGTGGACTGTTGGATTGGATTCGTAATTTTCTGATAGGGAAGCAAATGTGTGTTTCTGTGGGGGGAGTGAGTTGTCAGTGACTTCCGGGAGGTGACAAGTGGTGAGCCTCAAGTTCCTGCGCTGGATCTGTTCTTGTTTCTGCTGTATGTCAATCATGTTGCAGCAAGTGTGGCTTGTCAGTGGAAGGCTTTTGCTGACTACTTCCAACTTTATTTGAGTTTCTTACGTGATGTAGCGTCAACCTCGGTGACTCCCTGCGGTCAGCAACATGGGGTGACTTCCCGCACCCCCTTTTTGGGCACCAAGACGTTGGAGCTGTCACTGTTTGACTACGGGGCTTGAAAAAGCAGGTCTTTGTTAGTATGTATCAGCTACTTATAGATATTCGATACGCACACAGAATTTATAAAAAATTTACCAAGTGAAGGTGAGTTTTTCAGTTCCCAAATAAATTTTGGTTCCGAAAACTCAACATTCTGCAAACTTTGATGCTGTGTCTAGAGTTCCCAATGGATCAGGGCCAAATTTGGTGGTGATACTTGCAATATAATGTAGTTAGTTGCGTAATAAGGATTTTGGAAATAAATATAAACTTTTGTAGATATATACACATATACAACTGAGGGGAATTGATCCAAGTGAAAAAACTATCAGGGGTGATTCCTTGCACCTATTTTGATGATAAATATCTGCCTTTTTCTTCAATAAAAAGTAGTTACATGCAATTTTTGGAACATATAATGACATCTGGAATTAAATGACTCACAATAATGACACCACAGCTAATTACAAAATGCGTAACTAATTTTATAATGACTCGATGTTTATAACACATGGTGACAAGTCTAGGCCTATGTCTCAACACATGTTTAATGCCCAGGAACACAATTTTCATCAGATTTTCATATCAAGATAACAATATATTACCTAGAATATATGGTGTGTGAGGAGTGGGGGCAGTTGTGAGTCTGCTCAGGAAAGTAAACAGATTGGTCGTTTGGGAGGCCATGCCACTGATGGTTCCTCTGGTTATGGGCTAGTTAGGGCGGATGTCCTTGAGGAAGTGAGGGAGCTGAATGAGAGGGAGAAAAGGAAGTGCTCAGTTGTGCTGAGAGGTTTTGGGTGTGAGAACATTGAGCTGGTGGAAGCAAAGTTTCATGATGTGTGCCATGTCTTGGGTGTCAATGTTGTTCTGACTGACTTGGTCAAGATCGGCACTACTGGTGTGTTCAGAGCTAAGGTGACCAATGATGATTCCAGGCACACCCTGCTCTCACAGGCCCCTAGGCTGAAGAGCTTGGATGGTTTTGTGGATGGGTTTTCTCTCACCTTTGCTTACCCATCCTTTAGAGGTTACCTTTATTATTAATTATTACACACACATCTTAAAACAACATGACATTTCTATCTCTTAATACATTGGAGCAGATCATTACCATGTGGTTGGGTTTTCTCTCACCTTCGCTTCCCAACCTTCATGACATCCTATTTAAATTATTTACATACATAGATTTATAAATCTTAATGTCATTAAAACCAAAATCCAGACTGGTGATATTTGAGGTCATTTGTAGGTTTACTTTTTGAATACTCATTACCTTTAGTTTTTGACGAACGACGCCATATTTATCTTGGAGTCGTTACAAAGGGGCACGTCTGTGGCGTAGCTATAATTACTAGAAATAACTACAAAGAAAATCCCTACCTAACATTTGGTTAGTCTACTGTGAATCTCTACGTCCCTAAAACTGACTGGTCAAAAAGGTCTTAGTTTAGACTTATCGTTTCTCGTAGACGTGGAAACATTATCCGTATTATCTTTGGAGTTCGGCAGTGCACGACCACCCCCACTGGCTCACAACACAACAAGAGGACCCTCAGATTGGGGCAAGCCAGTCTTTCGGCAACCAACGCCATCTAGCGGTTGCGTTGATAGGCTTATTTCCCTACATGACTCCGAAAACGGTTTAACACTTCCACTCGAAAGATTATATCTAGC
>SDVV010036119.1:0-10983 GCA_016164225.1 Gammarus roeselii
AATATATAAATGTAAACGTGATAGGTTTTTGTATGATTACAATTAAACGCAATCTTTCTGGCCATTCTTTCTACTTTGATGAGGCTTGACTGACACCACCATTCCCCAATCTACAGACTTTGCATTTATGCACAAACAAATACACACACACACTCGCACACACACTTCACAGCTCTTGCACGAGCTGTCCATAGAGCAACCGCCGTCCTACAATGTCACCCACCGGAGGTGGACGCGGAGGGGTTGGTGCTGAACAGGGATGATAGGGTTTACCTGCCGATGCTGAAGTGCGGGCACCACGCGGCTCTCAAAACATACCAACCTAGCCTGGGGAACGCCTCTTTTAACTTTTGCCTATGGTGCCGGGACGTTCCGATACGGTCGACCCAGCCTTCGCTCCTGGCAAGCTCAATCATGCATAATCTATGGGAATGCTTTCGAGATTACAGCAATTTTCTCAGCGGTAGGAGTCCATTAAAGGGGCCTGCTCTGGCCCAAAAATTTCCAACATGGACAAGTCCGGAAGGTATCTCTGCTTTCGGGCTGTGCGCCGGCCTTGGCTCCTCCACCGTAGGAGGAGTTGGTGATAGGGAATATAACAACAACAACAATAACAACAACAACGTGTACACTGTATCCTCCATTACTTGTCTATGACTGGAATCACTTTCTTTGTCAAGAACTTTGTTTAATGCTGTTTATAAATTTTTCTGCAATTGTGATCATTGACGTACCAATTGAGGTGGATGTATCCAGCATGGTTCAGTGGCTTTAGCATTGGACGTGCTTGTCGTCACCAATCAGCGCCTGGTAACTCAGTAACTCAGGCTAGTTTGCATCACAATGATGATTTATTTCGATAGTTTGGTGATACTTGGTCTGTCACTCTTGCATCACCGGAATGTGCTTGTTGCTATCGCCAACAGAATGTCTTGTCATTGACCTCGAACAGAATGTCTTGTCATTATCTCGAACAGAATGTATTTGCTGTTACTGACAATGGAATCTGATTATCGTCCTACTCAACAAAATATCCTCGTCGTTTATAGCCAGAGAATGTGTTCGTTATCGCCAACAAATGTGTTTGTTATCGCCCTCGACTGTGGCCGTCGTTGTCCCCAACGCATGTGCTCGTCGTTATCGCCCACAAATGTGCTCGTTATTACCAACAAATGTTCCATATGCTGTTGTCATATCGTGTGCTCATCGTCGCCAACGCATGTGCTCGCCGGTATCACCAACGCATGGGCTGGTTGTTATCATTGTTGATAAGGAAAGGTCTTGCCGTTATCACCAATGAATTGATTCGTCATTTTCATAAAACCAATGCGCCCGTCGTTGTCAAAAAATGAATGCGCTCGTCGTTGTAAAAAAAAAAATCAATGCGCTCGCCGTTATCAAATGTGCTTGTTGTTTTGGGCGACAAACATTTTCGTCGTTAGCACCAACAAATGTTCTCATCGCTGCAACTAACTTTTAGTAGATCTTGATGAATCTTACAGGTCATCATTTGACAGAAATTTCAAGTTCAGGTTAATTTTTATTTCGTCTGGACTGAATAGAAAGACCGTCTGTTGGGTTTAGTATTATGGTGTTTTTCTACAACTTTGTATTTTTTGGCAAGTTTATGGCACTTTCACTTCAAGTAACTGTTTCTGTTGCATCGTTGATGTTGTGGACACCCGGTGTCATGCTCTTGTACCAACTGCTTTCTGCTGCTCTTTCAGGAGAACTCGAAGCGGCATTTACGATGATTAACCTGTCTTGCGGAGAGCTCGAGCAAAATGTTGAAGTCAAAGCGCAGCCTTCAAAGGATTCTCCTGAATCCATAGACCAAAGTTATAAAGTTGTTGACCAAGAAATGCTCGACATCTCACAGGAAAACAGCAGTGGCTGCTCTGCTCGGCAACACCTATTTGCGCTGAAGCACTCTGGCCCAGCATTACCATCAATAAAATATCATTTTAATTCTCAAACCAATCCTGATAAGACGCATCTTGTTGCGCTGGAACAACCTGCCTCAGCTTTACCGTCAACTAAAAACAGTTTGACTGGTCAAAAGAATCCAGAAATGGCAGCAGCTTCAAGCAGCAATGTGCCTGAGAACGAGGCTGGAAGTGTGTCTGACGTAGGACCTCCTGGTTCGTCGCCCACCAGCCCAGAGGTTGCAGCGGCTTCAGGTGAAAGGGGGTGGCGGTTTGAGATGGGAAGGGGGGGGGGAACCTAAGGTGAAGAGAATGGCCACCTCAGGGAATGGGGGGGGGGGGCGGCCTCAGTTGAAGGGGGTTTGCGGCCTCTGATGTTTCGGCCTCAGGTGACGAGGGATGTCGGCCTCAGGAGACGGTGGTCGACGGCCTCTGGTGACAAGGGGTGCTGGTGTCGATGTCAAGTAACAGGTGTTGACGGGGGTCGCAGCCTCTGGTGACGAAGGGTGGCAGAGGATGTCGGCCTCAGGTGACAGAAGCCGTCTGCCTCAGGTGACGGGTTGACAGCGGCCTCAGGCGACGAGAGGTAGGTAGGTTTCAAGCGACCTGGGGTGTTTTTTATGGTCTCTGGTTACGGGCGGTGGTCGTCCTTAGGTTACGGAGAGTGACGGCCCCAGTTGACTACGGTTTCGGCCTGACGGGCAATGGTTGGCTTCTGGTCGGTTGGCCTCAGGTAACAGGGAATGGTTGGCCTCTGATGACGAGGGCTTGTCGGCTTGAAGTGCCGGGGGATGTCGGCCTAAGGTGATGGAGGCTAACAGCCGTTAATGCGGAGTGTAATCCTAATGTGAAGAGGGGTGCTGGCCTCTGGAGACGAGGAGCTGTCGGCTCCAGGTGACTAGAGCAACGGGTTTAATTGAAACACTCATGAAATGAGGGTCTTGCACAGCACCGTTCTCGCCCTTGTGTCAGTACATGCCGACCCAAACTCCTGTATGTCGCCTCGCTGACAGCCTTTTGAACATCTGCCATCTTACTGATTTTGTGGTAAGGTTGATAGAAAAAAAGGTTTAGGGTGAAGATATGACGAATTGGGGCGTTCTTTTGGGCCTGTATAGTGTCATCAGTCCACTGTCTTAGAACAAAGCAATCAGATCACAAGACCTTGCGTGAATGCGACATTGACAAAGTTAAGTAAATGTATCTATTTCTGAATCCCTATCAGTATCAAATGGCTCAGATATGTATCTGTGAGAAGGTATGGGTACGAATATGAAGACCTTATTGCCGTCAGCAATCCTTCTCTCCATTGATGCTGTAGCTGTAGTGTAGTGTAAGTCGATACCAAAAATTATTTTGCATCTCATCAGTATCTCTGCTTTTCATTTGTATATTCCAGCTCCTCGATCACGGTATCCCCCATTCTCTTGATTCCTCTTGATTGAGTTTGTCTAATCCTTGGATGCCTGCAGAAGAGGAGGTGTGTGCTGCGAATGCTCTGGTTTGTATGCTGCACAAGCGAGGTGAAGCAGCGGGACCGCCCACGCCGCCCCTGCCTCGGAGAATTGTCCGCGCTAGGAGACTAACGACGAAAACAGAAAACAAGGAGAATGAAATGCCGCTTCAAAATAAATCATTGAAGCCTTAGTTGTGTGTTGCTGCAGGAGGTATGACCTCTGCCTTCAATAAATTGTGGCATTCTGTAGGTGGTGAACATTGTCAAGAAAAGCAACGGGCGGTCGTTTTGATTTGATGAACTCGTTGCCGTTCACTACTTATTAACAACAGAGGAATAAGAAATGGGTTGATTTGAGATGCCTTTTTCTGGTTTGTTTTCTTGTAGTTATTTTTATGTATTGACCTAACATCTGTTATGAAGAACAATCGTTGACCTCGTGGGTGTTTGCGTAGTCATATATATATTTTTGTGGTTCGTTGGTCTCGTCTAGAAACACTTCATTCCTCTGACCACTTCCTCCTTTCCGGTCTCGAAAGGCCCTTTCACACCCTCTTCACCTCTTTCCAGAACATCTTTTTGTTCTCCTCAAAATTCTGGCACAGCCGTCTGCCCCACCTGTCATCAGCATCCCTTTTGGCTCTCCTCACCACCCGTTTCACCTCGTTTCTCCTCTCTTTATAGCCTTCATGTCACCACCGAATTCACCTGCAATCACTCCTCAAACGCCTTTCATTTCCGTGCCGCCACCAGTTTAACCTCCTCGTTCCACCACTCGCAACCTATTTTTTTGCACCCGCGCACACGGCGCGCACCACACACCTTCTTCGCACATCTCAGCAACGCATCCCTTAACGTCTCCCATTCTTCCTCCACATCTTTCAGGTCCTGTCCTCTCACGTTGTCATATTCTTCTTTCAACGCCTGTTAAAACTCCTCAGCTCTGCTTCTCACATTTAGTTCACTCACTTTCACTACCTCTCTCCCTCCCACTCTTTTGTTGCCCTTCCACCTCTGCTCCACTCTTAATCTACCTTCCACCAGCTGATGGCCAGACACTCCTCCACCCTTCCCTCTCAACAACCGCACATCCAGCAGCCTCCCCACCACCTCCTCGATATCAGCACAAAATCCATCAACATACCATAAAAAGAAAAAAAAATTCTTTGTCAAACCCTCACTTGGAGAATGGGAAAGCAAACAGAAAAGACAGATTATTCATCAGCCACATGTGCACAGAACACGTGGGTAACTCGACCATCTGATTGATGCAGAAATGGCACCGTTAGCGCCACCATGCTCTCCGTGCCACTTCGTAGCAATCAGCGTGAAGCACTTACTAATGGAGTGCAGTGCACTTGTGACCACTGCCCGAGATTGTATACATTCCCCAAAGCCTACTCACTACCAAGCGTTTGGAAAGGAAAACCAGTTGCTGCCAGTCAAACTACCGGCCTCGAAGCGTTTTGAAAATTGGATAGGGGTGCAGACAAGGTAATTCGTTCATATCTCGGTGTCCTGCATTGCAATGATCAAGGAGCATTGAAACATAGACCTTCTTAGAAAACTACCGATAAATCCTTCATATTTGTTATTGTAGAAAAAAATCAATGAAAAATCTGATGAAAAACTTTATTCCTAAGAACGTTACCTTTTTTGTGCTTGAAGAAATGCAAATCTTCCTGAGTCAATGAACTTCTCACATTATGAGGGAGCTCTCTAGGGCTGATGTCAGAACTCCGATGGAGATTGACCCCCTTAAAACAATGACGTTCGGCGCCAGATAGATGCTGACTCCAGCGCGTTAGAAAGCCTCGTCGCTCTAATCTGATTCATGCTTTTATTTGTTCCATGATTGAAAGCAGATAACAAGTTGGTATCCACTATTCCATGTATTACATCGTTTTTAAATAGTTGGAGGAGGAGAACCATGCGCTGGTGATCTTACTCGTTAGTGCCTTAATCAAAATCAATAACACGAACGACAAATCACACATTTGATTTTGACGTCGTGATTTACCACACTACGTATACACGTACCGTAATTTTGAAGGCATTAAACATCATACCACTGAAATCTTTATGTGCTAATACGTGATGGACTCGCAACCTAATAAGTCATGTATACATATTCTTTCTTCTTGCATCATCTCCGTCTAATTACTCTCACTTCTTTCTACTTGCGGAATTTTCCGAATAAATTTCCACTTCCTCCTAACTTGCGTAACCTTCTGAGTCTTCCTTTTTCACATTGCTGGACGGGACGTCTTGAGAAATTTAATTTTCTGCTTCCTACATGCGACCGTTGGCATACGGTGTGACACTAGGTCATATTGTTTGGTACCGCGTGTTCTTTTGTTTCACGCAATAGCTACACTCCATTGGTTTATGTCGTTTTAACTTGACCTAACTTGGAGAGATCACCGTGAAAAAATTTGTTACGTTTGTGCAACTACTGCAGCAGTTGTTCTTACCCGTGGGTTAACTGGGCAAGAGGTTGTCCATTTCAATGTTACTCAGTATTACAAAAAATTCAACATGCAGCTGATTTCATCGATTAGTCATATATTTTAATGTAGTTATTGCTTTCTTTGCGGTTACATTCATGTAAATAGAGTTCTGTTTTTCTTTCATTTGCATTTAGAGAACTATAGGTATCCTTGAATTAAGTTGCATGCTGCTTAGCTACCTGGCGAGCTTCGCGCTGTACGGCTTGGGACCAGTTACTGTAAGTTGTAGTGACGTGTAAAAGTAACTAATAACGATGGTAATACACCGATTGTCGAAACAGGCTCGGAATTATCAATAATCTTTCTGCACAATTAGTAGATTTTTGTGGTATTTAGCTGCTGCAATTACATTCCACTCCATCAGTAAGTGCTTCATGCTGATCGATGTTTGGTGGCACAGAGGTCATGGTGGCACGAACGGTCCCATGTCTGTATCCATTAGATGTTTGTGAGTTATCCATTTTTGTCTTGAGCACATGTTGATGATAAATATTTGGTCTCCTCTGTTGGATTTTCTTTTTAGCTGTTAGATCAAGTGAACATTAAAAATATTTCTTGCTCTTTACAGTAAACCAAATTCAATTACCCAATTTCTTCACATTGAGAGCAAAAAGTTCACTTACAAGTACATTTTTGTCACTCACTAAATTTCATTGTCATTTTAGCCATATTGAGTCCGTCTTCTTGTGTCCAAAATGCCCTCCAAGTATCTGATATTCTATCCATCCCTTTTTCTAAGTATGATCTTCAACACACATTCTGCACCGTAGGTAGCATTAACACGATCCACAAAATGATCTGCATTTAGGATGTTTGCTCAACAATAGGGCCCAGCTGTACATCTGTAGACATGGCATCTAGCTGAAAATGATGCTCTTTTTCATTTATCCGCACCAGGTCTGACTGCGTTGAGGGCTACCATAACATCCCTTTACCTGCTCTATGCAGCTGGCCTTACCGTCGAACAATAAGTTAGTACTGACGCTCTTGCTATTGTGTCCGTATGTGGTGGTTCTTTCTAGCAATAACATCACTTTTCCTTGTATCTGCAGCTGGTCGTGCTGCCGCCTCCTCCACGGCATCAACACCAGATGAAGAGACTCTCCGCCAGAGACGCCTGCAGTTTTTTGACAAGAAGAACGCCGCCGCTCCACATGAGGATGGCTCGTGAGGACCAGTGCCTCTCCTTTGTGTCAATGACGTGTGATCTGGAGCGCTAGAATTTTTGGTCACTCTAACCTAATGTAATGTATAGACATGTTTCCACTCGGCATCTCTGAGTGCGCGAGCCCGCATCTTGCATCATCAAAGTAAAAAAGAAACCCGGTGCATTCTGTCAGCCCAGTGCCTGCTTGCAAATTGGTCAACCCAGGTTCAGCTGTACCAAAGATGGTAGTGCCCTCATCGAGAACCTGCTATGGTGCGAGCAACTGTGTGCTTTACTTTCATGCAGTACTCGTACTGACAAGGATAAACATTTTTGCCATTCTTCTTGCCCACTGTATTGGAGCAACTAACCTCATCATGATACCAAGTGAACCGTACTTAACATTTGTTGTTCTCTTTTTAGTAGCTGTATGGCGTGAACGCTCACGCCGGCAAGAGATACCTGATTGCTATAGGCGACATGTGTTCGTTTTGATCGATTGAATTTTTTTTATACAAAAAAAGACAGTTTATTTGTTAACTAAGGTAGCGTTCCTACACTGGTGTTGCTAATTTAGGTCTATGAGACAGCCTCGCTGGCTATGAACTGAAATGGATCTCTAACCAGAGAGCAAGATTTTTGAAGGTTTTTGTTTCAGTGATCTTGGGTACGATTTCAGAGGTCGAGTCAATGAAACGGTCGAATAGTTCATGTTTGGATTTTTTTTAAACCTTTTTTTTTCGCTAACGTAGCAAGTTGCAGCACAGCTGCTATCTGTTAGCCTTTTCTTTTTTTAATCCACGGCGTTTATGGGCTGCCATTTAACCATATAAGAGACCGGCCAGAATGGCTCACACGGGGTCAGGTAGGCTCGAACCTACAATCTTCAACTTCAATGGATGTCTATTGTGAAGAAAGGCCGACACGCTACCCACTCAGCCACCGAGCTCTGGACCTATCTTTTGAGCCGATTGTTTGCTTGATGGGTCACGTCGCTGTTGTTGAGCGGTATATACCCGATTGGAAGAGTGGATTTAAATCTAACTCGATATTTGTTGCTGTGAAATTCATCACCCTGGCTGCAAATTAGGTGTTTTAAAATTATTTTTCTTGGAGATGCTGATCTTGGATGACATCGTTGGAAGAGTAAGCTGTACATCCGTTCTCATGAACTACTTTCAATCGTAGTTAATATAGTGAAAAATAATGAGTTCCTGTTGCATATTGTTGGTCTCTAGTACAAGGCTGCATAAACTCTTTAGGTCACCATTTTCGTTTAACGTGAATCATTGAGATTGTGTCAGCATGATCGTACAAATAGACCCCTCATTGTCGAGGGCCGTACTTGTATTCCAATCACAATCTAATAACAATCCTAACAGTTCAGGTCTGCTGTCCTTGTAGCTAGATAGGATCAGCGTCACTTCTAACCCTTCACTGCCATCGGTAGAGGTTGATCTGTGCTTTCTCGTGGACCAAAGAATTTTACTGTAGCTATCATGTTTGGTAATGCGCTTTGTCTTTTGTGGCTGTCACCAATATCACTATGTAGCTAGTGGATATTTAGCGCCATGTGCTGATATTTAGCTTTGATATATGCAGCTTGTGTATCGGATTATTGCTTGTCGCGAAAATAGCTTGTGTAGCTTTTTTTTAATCATTAAATTTTTCTCTTGTTTAGCGGGTTACAGCGTAGCTGTCTCCTGATAGCTTTTCTTACTCACAGCATTCATGGACTGACCTTTGACCTCCAAGAGACCGACCAGAATGTCTCACTCGGAGTCAGGTTGGTTCGAACCTACAACCTTCAGGTTCTCATGGAATCTAAAGGTTGTAGGATTGAATTTCTTGCTAGAAATGTTTTGATTTTTTTCTACTAATCACCTTCAATTCATTCGTGTGGCTTGACACCTAGGGTCTTCTTATAATCTCTGCTTACCCTAATAATGCTGCTAACTCTATTAGAAGCTTTAGATGTTGTTTAGCTTGAGTCAATAACTAAGGAATATCAACAACGTTTGTCTAGAACGATTGTATGTAAAATCGCAATCCACCGAACTTGTTATTTTAAATATTCTTTAAACCAACGTTAACTGTTGTTTGCACATCCGGAAGACTCTGGCATGAAGCCTTTGTCTTGGTCTACAGTTGACTTTCAGTTGTTCGGTACCAGAAGGTCATCGACTCTTTCGCGCTAATTTTTTTTATCACTCTTATCTAATCTATCGATTTTCGGAACTGTTATCTACCGTTTGGAGGTGTCAGCTAAGCAGTGCAGTGTGTCATTATCTGTTCATTTTGTTCCAGCTTCGGAACTTGTTAAGGAAGCCGTCAGCTTTAGTTAATGTATACTTTTCACAGATTTACATCGTAACTGTCGAGGCTAATTTTAAGAGAGCTAGTTTGTGTTTTTATTTTAAATGAGATGCACATCGTACTGTGGCCTGGCTAGGTAGTCCTAATGCTGGCATGAGGTGTGATGACGCACCGTGAGCGGTTGCGTGATGTGATTGCCGTACCGTAAGTCGTGAAGTGTGATGAACGCACCCTAAGCTGTTGTAAGATGTGATGAATGTACCTCATAGCGTTGTGAGATGTTTTTTTACCGTAGATGCGATAACTGCAGCCCCATTGCCGGTCTGGGATGCTGTAACACACAGAACTGTGATTTTGCTCCCCAAGTGTACTTCTTGTCTTATTCGTAACTGCTCAGTATCAGTCTACTTTAAAGCGACTATTGCCGTTGTGTGACAATCCGTGCCCACGTGTGGTTGTCCTTCTTTGGCATCTTGCGAACCCGTCCAACTGGTTATTGGCTCTTGTTATCAGTTGGCTGATGAAAAAAGTTGATTTGATTAAAGTTTATAGTATATTAGTGCCGGGCAATGCCTTAAATTCAACGACCAAACCTGCATCCGTTAAGGGGTTATTGAGTTCCATGTTTCTAATAATTCCATTGTTGAGTATATTTTCAGGTAAGAGCATCCGGTATAGCTTTATTATAAATAAGCTAATGACTGTGATTGAACTGAATTTAGAGAGATGTTTCTTGTTCATCTTTTGAAAATTATCTATTGTTACTTATTATTTGCTGTGTTGTTGCTTGTCTTCAAATACATTTATTGACAGTTGCAATGCTTCATCTATTTTCCTTTCCTCATGCTGTCAATCGTAGCTCTATCTTCTTGAACCTTGAGTCGCGCACTGCAGCAATCTTCCCAACGCGTAAAAATGTGTCATGATGTTGGTTCATCATATATCATAATTTCCACTGAATACCTGTCTTGTCTAATCCTTCTTATCTTGAATCACTTCTTAATGATCATGAAGCAAGACGGCCTGATCTGAACTGACTTCTGGCAACCTAATTACAGCGTTGAACATTTGTTCGTGCAAGAGTTGTGAACCGGTGTTAGTTTGTCATCATCTATAACGTCTTGCAAACTCTTGTTGTTTCCTCTGCTTGACTATAACTGCCATGTGGTCCTAGTTATAATTTATCTCTTCTGCAGTCATTTTAATTCTATTGGATCAGGCAGAGTATTATTCAGTGGAGTTGTGTGATGAATCATTTGCCTCGTATGTATCACGGCGGAACTGTTAACCTACGGGGCAGGACAATGGTCGCGTTAACTGTATTTCTTCCGGTAAAAAATGTTGGCAGTTGAGCCAGTTGCTATTTGCTGATGATACGGCCCTGGTTGCGGATTCGGAGGAGAAGCTATGTAGGCTAGTGTCTGAGTTTGGAAGAGTGTGTGAGAGGAGGAAGTTTCGAGTGAACGTGGGTAAGAGTAAAGTAATGAGATGCTCGAGGACTGTCGATGCGAGCAAAATTAGTGTCACCCTAAATGGTGAGCTCTTGGAGGAAGTTCAGTGTTTCAAGTATCTGGGCTCCCATGTGGAGAAAACTGAACTAGTGGAAACTGAAGTGAAGGCGCGAGTGAA
>SDVV010036121.1:0-10983 GCA_016164225.1 Gammarus roeselii
TGGAATCAATAATCATCGAGCCCTACGGGGGAGCCTATTATGACTCACGTTGAGGCTCTGGTGGAAATGAGGCTCAAATCAAATCAAATCAAAATCCAAATACGGCATTGCAATAGGACCCGAATACTATGTCGTGAGGTGAAACATAGCAATATTTTGGACCATTACATCCAGTTAAGCCAATTTATAACCATCACTAAATGAATTTATGCGAATTTATACCTACTACAGGTACTTTCCTATGATAACCAATCAAAAACCTTCAACAACAACTTTAAAATTGCTAAATAAGATTCTCTACTCTACCCTAACCGACATTGATTAACTATGATATACGGCCTATCCTGCCATACCCCAGAGGATATAACCTACACCAATATGGAAGGTGTATGGTCCAATCATGACATGATGCCGATGTACATTACCGATTTTGTAATAAATAAGAGTGAAATAATCCTGTACTTGAACTCCTGAGGTGAATTGAAACAGGGCTAAGATCATGTGCTAACATAAAAAAAAACACGGAAAAATATCCGACAGTAAAACAATTTCTGAGTTCATGCGTAATAAAGAAATAATACTACAATACCCGTTTAATCTGGAACAATTTCTAAACCCCACTGAGATATTATATCTATACTAGGACAAAATAAAAGCCCACTGTGTCATAACAACGACTGATATATAACAAATTTAGAGGTAACACCCTGTCATGGTATAAAACCTCAGACATACCATGCATCTGTTTAGTCCATCATCTCTGAACAACGTCGAGCAAAGTCACCTCCTGGACATTACCAAGAATCAATACACAGGTACAGTGGTTAGGAATGGGCCTGACATGAATCTCAAAGAGTATGGCCATAAAAACCTAGGCATTTGTTCACTGACGACCTCAGTAAACCATTACAACGCTCAGCAGCTTGTCGCATAACCTCTCTAACAAACCCATGGAACTCAAGACCGACATCCACAAGAACTTATAAAATCACGTTGAACTTGGACGAACTCCAAATGACCACTAAAGAGTGTAAGCCGCCTCTACACCAGGACCCATCCATCCAGTAAATCGTCTTCTATAAAACGGCAAACTACACACTTGATGGGGTTCAATGACAAAATTCCACAAAGATGCAGTACGAATTCACACCTTTTAAATATACATTCCTATGATTATCGTTAAAACAAATCATACAACAACAGCTATAAAAACAGCCAAATAAAATTCTCTATTCTGCCTTATCCGATTTGAAAAATTGTGATACACTAGGGTATCCATCATAGTACAACGGTCTAACGCATGTAAAACATTGAAGTATGTTCCTACACTAAATAAACAATAGAGTAACAACAAGACCGAGTTTGCAACACATCCAATCTTCTATATCTATAATATCTACGTCAAACATTGAACCAGGATGTAAAAATATGTATAAAACATTAAAAATATACAACATTTAACTAAATGACACCTGAAATAATGTTCTACGTTGCAGATACAAACGTAATATTCCTATGATTGAATAAAATGCCCAATACCTTGCATCGAAGATGGAAAATCTACAGAGAACATACAAAACTGAATGAAATATACTAAAACGGTCAAGTTAGAATAAAATAAGAAGAATGATGCATAACCGACCAATTATGCCAGAAAAAAATGTGCTACATAGAAGATCCACACCTAAAATTTCCTAAAAATCATATAACTGCATGAGATAACTATCCAAAACTCCAAAAGCAATACAAATTTAACATATATCAAACGAACAATACTAAGTATACATAACACAATATAATAACCTACAATAAATCCATATCGTTCAGGTACTCTCGCAGTAGGGCATCCAACCGATACTCGCTCTACAAAAAATCGAGATAGGACTACCCGAACAGTCCACGTACGCTTGATAACAAAACATTAGGAACATTGTAACACCAATATTTCTGGTTCAAAACTGGATACTGCCTTGCGGGGGGTAGATAGATTCTCGTAACGAAGCTCCTGCATCCTAAGAAATTTAAACATTGATCCGTTAACTGCCAAACTAATAAGCCATACTGTTCATACAGATATTATATACATATGAAATAAATAGATGGAAAAGACAAAACGTTGCCTAAATTCCATATCAAGCTGGTGCCAAGCATCCAACCGCTAAGAATGAGTCAATTATACTCATGGGTGATGATACTGATGTAAACATGGATGTAACATGGAAGTGCAATCTCACCTACTTTTCCAAAGCGAGAGACTTATAACGGAATGCTTCCATTGATAAAGACAATCCTATTCACACTGAGAAAATAACTTGCTTCTTGAAAATAATCCATAACGGGTTCTTTCTCCTTCTGAAGGAATGTTGCAGTCACCTGTTTATTATGTATCTGTTTTTTGCGTCCGATAGCTCACAACTGAGAAAACAAAAGAAGGAGTTACTGCAAGAGTAACTTAAGCAGAGCGCAAGGGTACTGATGATACAATCGCAGAAAATAACATTAAACTAATTTAATCTAT
Source organism: Gammarus roeselii (assembly GCA_016164225.1). Taxonomy (NCBI): domain Eukaryota; kingdom Metazoa; phylum Arthropoda; class Malacostraca; order Amphipoda; family Gammaridae; genus Gammarus; species Gammarus roeselii. The sequence goes on from SDVV010036121.1 coordinate 2,519, forward strand.
GCCACTTGTAAATTGATTAACAGCGAACGACGCAGAAATGATACAAAGGTTGAAAAATTGATCATGAACGTGTCCTGAAATCATGATTCGTGCAGGAACTGTGTTTTTTTATCAATAATACTGCATGTAAATAATTCTGTAGCTGTTAGATTTATTATCAATAAATATTATCTCATACATGTATGTTAACAATACCCCTAAACATTCATAGGACTAGCATTGAAAATGCAAATATGCAACGTGGCATGCAATGGAATTGCTTTACACCAATCCTAGGATTGAAATGCGTATACCAAAAGTAACCTATGTGTAAACATAGGTTACCTTTGGTCATCCACCTCCGTTCCAACTCGCGCCGCCCTCCTTCGCGCCGATCGCCTTCGGGTCGCTGAAATGTTATGTGCAAACTCCCGTAGACCGGACTTAATCAGCGTCTTACGCCTATATACTCTACTAACACGAAACCAAAATAATATTGACTCCGAGTTTAGAAGAACAAAGACTGGGGCCAAAGCATTCACTATTTCAGGTCCAAAATGTTTCGCGATCTTCCGGCTGACAATCAGAAATACTCTACCGTATCTTCTTTAGAGCAGAAATGTACCACTTTATTGCTTGTCCGTGTGCAGAAGCTCACAGTGAAATAATTGATGGCGATTAGCAAGGAACTGATAACGGAAAACTATATTTTTCAGCTCGCGCAGAGCATCAACAGTATCATTCTGCCTACAAACCACAAACATAACTTTTCATACTATGTTCTCCTGACTTCTCTTGAGCTTTGTCTTCGAACAAATAGAAACTGTTAATTAAAATACGGCTGCACTATTGCCGAGTAATGTAATCTCACCTCGGCTCGTTCTGTCCCTTTGTCTTAGCATTGTTCTGGCCCTAAAAGTAATTGTCCTTGCTACCGGAGACAACCGAGCCGTGGACAGTGAAACACCATTGATCAATTTCCGTACTCTCCTCCTAGCCCAACATTTTTTCTGCTTTGTCTTTTCTCCGTTAGTGAAACGTATAAAAGAACTCACTTCTACTGCTTCCGTATTTTAGTGAAGCGAGTAATTCTACGTCATGTAACGACAGGATCTCCTCGCTCATCGTCACTTTAAATATCCACGGCCCGGATCCCACAGGCATGTATGGCAGTGGCTCTCTAACTCTCAAAGACCCACATCTCGCCCCACAACACCCTTTGCTACCCAATGTACTACGTGGCAGACAATCAACCAATGGCTCTAAGCAATTTCAAGGTCCGATCGCAATATTATGCGTCGCATGAGAAAGCGCTTATTCATTGTGTACTTTAAACATATTCTCTTATCTCTTTCGTTCTGTGGCATGTTTCGGAAGGTTTGGCATTCATGCGCTGCTTGGAGAGTAACATGTACGATACCGGTCACTCACGGGCTCATTTACTTGGTCACACGATATGATGTTTTGATTTGATTTGGGCCTCAACGCGGGTCATAATAGGCTCCCTCTAGGGCTCTACGATCATAGATTCCAGTAGGCTCGCACACCTCTAGGTGGGAGAAAGCAACGTTGTCAAAGTAAGAATTTTTAAAATCTCAGTCGTGTCAGACGCACGCTGGTGCGCACATAAAAAACGTTTAGACGAAATGGATCTCCGCTTTTTAATAATTTAAAACTTCAAAATTAATATGTACGCAGGCTAGTGCGCACAGGTAGCATCGTCGAGAATGGTACAAGGTTTACGACCACTCGGACAAAGTCAGCTCCGACCGAACAGTATTTACAGCTACGCGGTCTGGTTCAGTTACGGTACCATTTATTTATTCAAGTAAGATTAAGACTCAGACGAAGCAGATACCCGCCTCAAACCACCCAGAACTTCACGAGTAACATATTCGAACGCCAGTGCGCACAAATAGTATCGTCTAAATTGGTACAAAATCATGCGGCTTCACGGATCAGATCAACTCTAACCGCAACACATCACATGGTATAAGCTATGCGGTCCAGGTCACTCCCAGAGAGTACATTTGGTCCGTGAAGGCGTGAGTGAGCACAGACTGAAAGAAAACACTTATTCACAAAATCACACACAGGAACTCTCGCACCAATACATTAGCATTACTCAAGATGACAAAATTGTGGATCTAAAAGAAGAAAGAAAGGGCAGGTTCATCATGGGCTGAAAAACTGCTCGGAATATTAACATCACACTGATTGTTAAGGTGGATAGGGTGGGGGGAAAAGGTCTCTCGGGTCCCAAAAGCGCCCGATGAGTCTCGGAGGGAAACCCAAGTCCCCCGGGTCCCCTAAGCTAATCAGGACCCTTGAGTCACCTCGTCTCAGCTCATTTATTCTAAATTTGTCTTCATTTATGTATAGATTTGAGCAATAATAGCATTCCGTTTGAGTAGGAGCTCTCTAACTGACACAGCTCCACACATACCCAAACATCCTTTGATACCCAGTATATTGGTCGGATTATATGAATTGAGACTGCCAATACAGGTTGTGATGGGCTTCTCAATGACACTCAATCCGATTTGATGACTTTAGCTTATCACTACGCTCACTCTAGGTTTATTGTGCGTACTTATGTATTGTTTTAGATGCATTTTAGAACTATTGTGCAAATGTGTGTATTGTGTGATTGTGCCCATGAATACCATACCGGTTTGTGTCTGAAAAAATATTTCTGCCTGTTTGTTTGGCATGCAGTGGCTCTCTGACTCACATAGGCCCACCAATGTAAATCTGAATCAAGAATTCTTACAGATACAGATACAGACACTAAGCCGAATCCCCCAAGAGGAGGGATAGCCGACGGCAAGGCAAATCACACATGCTCACACTCACACAACTTAGCGCTTTTGCGCTAAAGGGTCCGCCGAAAATCCCACCACACACACTTTGGGTCACAAGTGTGGTCAGAGGTCCGTGTCGGCAGCCGGGACCGACAGCGTGACTGGTTTACTCCCGCCGCGTCATGATGACGGGGCCACCCAATCATGGCCATCCCGTTTCTCAACGAGACGCCAAGAGCGGGAAAGCACATCAGGGCAGCGTCAGAACTCAACTATTTACATCTATTCTTTGCACGCTCTCTCGCTACCTCCGAATTCAAGTCTCTCCTTCTTAACGCCTGCTTCACACCATCCATTCATCCAAACTTCGGTCTTTCTCTAGGCCTACGGCCACTCACTTCCGCCTTCATCCCTTTTATCTACAAATCTCCCTTCATCCATCCTCACCATGTACCCGAACCAACTCAGTGAACCTGAATCCACTTGGTCCTTCAACTTCTTCACCATCCTCTGTCACTCAGCGACACTCCGGCCATAATCCTCGAACATTTCATCACGAATTCGTTCAACCTTCTCTCCTCTGCTCTCACCCCCAAATCTCAGCCCCGTATAGCACAATTGGGACAACAACACGCTCGTACAGCCTTCTCTTGACTTCCATCCCCAACGTCCTGTAGCACATTACAGTCTTCAGTGCGCCCAGCACTTTATATCCCTCCTTCACACGCGACTTCACCTCAGTTTTCATTAGTTCAGTCTTCTCCACATGGGAGCACAGATACTTAAAACACTGAACTTCACCCAGCAATTCTCCTTTAAGATGACATTAATTCTGTTCGCATCAACAGATATCGAGCATCTCATTACTTTAATATCACATACGTTTACTCGAGGCTTCCTCCTCTCATATACTCTACCAAACTCAGACACTAGCCTACATAGCTTCTCCTCTGAATCCGCCACCAGCGCCTTATCCGCAAACAGCAAATAGCTCAACTACCAACTCCACCCATTCGCTTTCAGCCGCTCCAAGCCATGACCCAGCACACTCGCGTTCACCTTCCTGACTACGCCATCCATGTAGAGATAGAAGAGCAGCCAAGGAGACATCAGACAGCATTGTCTCAGACCCACTTTCACTGTGACCAATCACTCACCTGGCTTCCCACTCTGACGCATGCTCGGATGCCAACATAGAAACTCTGCATCGCTTTCAACAGATTTCCGCCCTCTCCATACAAACGCAACACTCTTCACAGCGCTTCCCTGTCAATCCTGTCGTATGCCTTTTCCAAATCCATGAAGGCCCAGAACATATCCTTTCTCTTCGCAAGGTACTTCTGATAGACCTGTCTCACTGCAAAAATCTTATCGGCACACCCTCTACCACTTCTAAAGCCACACTGTTTCTCTCCAATCACGCAATCCGTAAAGTCTCTACACCTTTTCATCAGCACTCTCATGTACAACTTACCAACCACACATAACAGACTGATACCTCTTGAGTTGCAGCATTCAATTATATATTTTTTTGCCCTGATATAGCGGAATAATGCAGGCACTGCGCCGCTCAATCGGTACCGCGCCTGCCGCAAACACCGCTCCTAAAGCCTCACTTTTCCTCCCCAATTGCGCAATCTGTACATTCTCTAATCCCTTTGATCAGCACTCTCTCCTACGACTAGCCGACCACACATAACAAACTGAAACCTCTTGAGTTGCAGCATTATTTCATCCCCCCTTATACACTGGGACAATGCAGGCACTGCGCCACTCAATCGGCACCACTCTCGCAACAAAACAAATGTTCAGTAGCCTCATCAACCATTCGACAATCGTTATTCCACCCTTTTTCAACGACATCCAGCACAGGGGCTTTCCCTGCTTCCATCACCTCCATTGCCTCCTCCACCTCTTCCATAGTAATGTCCGCCCCAAGACTCTCCAAAAACTGGCATGCGCGCACCACCACATACAGCAGCAATGTCACCCTCTCTGTCATCCTCGACATTCAACAATTCATCAAAATACTAGGCCTACCTCTTCCGAACACCACCACTTTCAGTCACCAACTGGCCGCTCTCATCTTTCACCGTCTCCTCCTTTCCAGTCTATCCCTTACTCACCCTATTAACCTCTTTCCAGAACATTTTTTTGATCTCCTCAAAATTCTGGCACAACTGTCTGCCAACCTGGCATCAGCGTCCCTCCTGGCTCTCTTCACCACTCGCTTTACCTCCCTCCTCTTTTCTTTTTAGTTGTCATAGGCCACCACCAATCGCGCTTGCGGCCACTCCTCAAAAGATCTTTTTCTGCGTCACTGCCAGTTTGAACTCCTCGTTCCACCACTCGAGCAGCCCTTCCGTCCGCACCCGACCACACAACGCACACCACACACATTTATCGAACACCTCAACAAGGCATCTCTGAACATCTCCCTTTCTTCCTATACATCATGCAGGTACTGCCCTCTCACGTCCTCATATTCCTTCATGAAAGCCCGCTGGAACTCCTCGACTCTGGTTTTCACATTCAACTCACTCACTTTCACTACCTCTCTTCCTCCTCCCACTCTTTTGTTTCCCTTCCACACATGATCCACTCTTAATTTTCCTTCCACCAGCAGATGGTCTGACAATCCTCCACCCTCCTCTCTCAACACCCGCACATCCAACAGCCTCCCCACCACTCTCCTCGAAATCAGCACAAAATCCATCAGTGCTCTCTCCAACAATGCACCAGGGGCCATCCTTACCCATGTGTACTTGTGGATATCTCGCTTCTCAAACTGTCTGTTCCCGACAACCAGCTCCTGCTCCATTCACGAACCTATAAGGTTTTCTCCACTATCATTCCTACCAGGAGCGCCATACCTCCCTATCACATTATCCACTACTGCATCCCCGACTCTAGCATGAAGGTAACCCCGTACAACCACATTGAATTGCCTTCCAAAACTCTCAATACACTGGCTCAGGTCAGTCCAAAATTGCTCCCTCACTCCTCCCGCTACCAGGTCCGTACGCACTCACAAATGCCCATTTTTCTACGCATAACATTACTTTCACCCACATCAATCTTGAGGACGCCTCTTTCCACTCCGTAAAGCTACCAGCCAGTTGATCACCCAATAACAAAACCACACCTTCTCGTGCCCAACCCTCATTCAAGCTTGCCTTTCTTCCACTTACCACTCCTAACTCACACTCGCCCCTCGCCCTTACCGTTCAACTTAGTCTCACTCAGCGCCAACATATCTAACTTCCTCCTCACACACATATCATGAGTCTCTTGCCTCTTTGCTTCATTCGTACTACAACCACGCACATTCAGCGACCCTAACAATAGGGTTTAGAGAGGCGTGCCAACTTTTAGGGAGAACTTTAGATGAGATGATTCCTAGCCCCCTCGCCCCGCTCCTCATTAGTCGCCTCAAGAATTCTTACCAATTGTTACATGCAAGATTCCAACGTCAGATCGCAATATCTATTGAACACTATAAACTTACCCTGATAACTCTGTCATCGTAATTTAATTCAATTTGTAATTTTATTTAGTCTTACTAATAAATTTTTCCTTAAATATCGGGTTGCAGCGTAGCTGCTACATAATCGCCTTTATTTTAACCCACGGCGTTCATGGGCTGACCTTTATCCGTTACAGAGATCGGCCAGAATGTCTCGCTCGCGGGGCAGGTAGGCTCGAACCTTCAACCTCCAGCTCCCAATGGAAGTCTATTGAGAGGAGAGCCCGACACGCTACCCACTCGGCCACCGAGCTAGCGACATGTATCGGAAAGAGTCTTGTTCTTGTGTTCAGCTCTTTATTTATTTGTTCATTTATTTGTTCATTTATTATCGAATTCATTTATAAACTAATACATTTATCCGTTTGTGTGTTCATGCAGTAAGAATCGGTGCAATCTTTTGCCGAATTTCATGTATTGTTATCTGCCTCGATACCATCAGCCCATCTCTGCATCTCGGATATACACGGACTAACAGCCCAGCCTGTGTGCAGTGACCTTCTAATAGCTGGAACACTTTCGGAATGAGAAAATAACTGCACCAATGCATTTATCATGGTACATAGTTGTTCCATTGCTAAGGTAAATACAGCGAGAGTTGTATGGTACTAATGCATTTATCATGGTACACAGTTGTTACATTGCTAAGGCTAATACCGCGAGAGTTGTATGGTACTAATGCATTTATCATGGTGCACAGTTGTTACATTGCTAAGGCTAATACAGCGAGAGTTGTATGGTACTAATGCATTTATCATGGTACACAGTTGTTACATCGCTAAGGTAAATACAGCGAGAGTTGTATGGTACTAATGCATTTATCATGGTACACAGTTGTTACATTGCTAAGGCTAATACAGCGAGAGTTGTATGGTACTAATGCATTTATCATGGTACACAGTTGTTGCATTGCTAAGGCTAATACAGCGAGAGTTGTATGGCACTAATGCATTTATCATGGTACACAGTTGTTACATTGCTAAGGCTAATACAGCGAGAGTTGTATTGTTGCACCGATGCATTAAATTACTTTAGGGCGATATGAACGCCGGCCTTGCTACGATGCAGAGAGTTATGGAGAGGTCAGTAAATGATCTCTACATCCAGAGCAGGTCATCCCAAAAACAGGAGAGCCTGGAGAGTTGTTCGAAGTCATGAGTGACCCGTCACATCTTCTCTTCTAAACTTTGAACACTAATTAGTAGCATGATTTTCATTTCATTCCCTGCTGAGTAGAGCGCGAGATACATATGTCACACGCTTGAAATTGATTAAGTGAGTCATCAACATCATTAGGAGGACAGGGTGAATATATTTTTGTTACAGTTTTTATGCTCATTGAAACACATTATCTTTGATCACGCAGATAGTTCTTTCTATGTACAAATAACTTGCTAAACTTGAATGAACAATTGACTTATTACATATACGATTAGAGGTGGGCATGATCGTATAGCAATATTTGTATAAGAGATATCTTGTATAGTTCCACAATATCATGAGTTATTTTGGCGCTGAAAGACTAAGTTGGCAATCAAACGAATGCCTGTAGCAATACAAGGCTAAGCCATGGCAGCCTGAGCGTCGATGGCGACAGTAACTGCGCCTACGTCAAATGAACCAAAGTTAATATGCTCGCGTGAAATGAAGGAGCTGCTGCGGTCCACAAATGACTCATAAAAATCTCTTTAACAATTTCAGGTGTGAGGCAATTTTAAACCAGGATGAATCCCCAGTGACCTTTTTTCATCACGTGATGTTTATTCCGTTTATTTGTTCTCAAATGGTACTATCCCTCTAATGCTGAAATGGGCTACCGTAGAGCATTGCAGAGTCTGGCAGAGCAGCCTTACTTGTGCTGCTCATCCCTTACATCCTTTAGTATGCCTGCACCAAACAGAGCGTTGACGAATAGCAGTTGTGAGAGTATCGGGAAAAACACGCTTTTGCCTCGTTGTTAAAGGTAACGCAGGGCCTGCCACCGTTGCTAAAACCGTTTCTGAGATGCCCTGCAAAGAAAATTAGCAGGGCCTGCCACCGTTGCTCAAACAGTTTCTGAGATGCCCTGCAAAGAAAATTAGCAGGGCCTGCCACTGTTGCTCAAACAGTTTTGAGATGCCCTGCAAAGGATATTAGCAGGGCCTGCCACCGTTGCT
>SDVV010036122.1:0-10983 GCA_016164225.1 Gammarus roeselii
CAGCCTCTCTGTCATCCTCGACATTCAGCAACTGATCAAAATACTCGGCCCACCTCTTCCGTACGTTACCACTTTCCAACAACTGGCCGTTTTCATCTCTCACCACTTCCTCCTTCCCGGTCTCTCCCTTTCTCACCCTCTTCACCTCTTTCCAGAACATCTTTTTGTTCTCAAAATTCTGACACAACCGTCTGCCCCACCTGGCATCAGCGTCCCTTTTGGCTCTCCTCACCACCCGCTTCACCTCTCTTCTCCTCTCTTTGTACCTTTCACAAGCCACCTCCGACTTCACTTAATAAAGCCTCCAAATAAATTCCTCATAAAGAACATGTCATCACCCCTGTGTTAGACGATGTTCGAGGAATAAAAGCATCAACGAGTTGAAATTCTATCACTACGCAATCTGCATCATTAAATAATACCCTAAATAACTTATTGGCCGAGCAAATACTTGCAATAGACTTGTCAGCTAATTGAACATGCTATCAGAGATGCCCACGTCAGTAATTAAGAAGTTAAAGTTTAAGCCTAGACTGATTAAGACAATTTTTAATATACGTACAGCCAAACAGATGTGTACCAGGCCAACACTTTTTACAAATATGCCAAACCAGAATAAACCATAATAGCGTGGACAAACATTAATTCATATGATATATATACATAAATACATATATACATATATACACATATACACATACACATATACACATATATACACATGTACACATATACATATATACATATATACATATATATATAATACACACCCTTCACTCTTCCTATTACAAACCGTTAATAATTACCGCCGCTCACACCGGAGTCCTTCACCTGGCGACAGGGCAAGTTTTGCTCCGCGTATACGCCATCAGGGCACGTTTTGCTCCGCGTAGACGCCACCACGGCAAGTTTTGCTCCAATATATACTTCTCACGTGGAATTCAACTAAATTAAAATTTATTCCGGTATTGTATCTGAACAATCCTTCTCAATAGATAATACCGATTTGGTTTCAAATGAGTCAAAAAACGAGCGAAAAATTGATCATTGAAGACTTCACTTAATCTTCAATCAAGACCGAATTTTCTTTCGCTACTGTATCACCATTCGTCATATTCCAGCGGGTATCTTCGAGTAGATCAGTGTGCGTCTCTGCACGTACTCATCTTTGGACCAGTTCCTTTAACAACAAAAAACTTCTCTGGATATCACTGTTGTAAAAAAACATTTCCAGCAGACCAATACGAGCAGGCAAATATCGTCAACATTGTCATTCCAGACCGAAAAAATCCAAATTAGCATTCTGCTGAAGAGGTAACTACCTACCTGCTTCAACTTCTTCTCGTGTTGCTTGCGCTGTTTAGTGTAGTATGGTTGACAAATTCTCAAGCACTTCAGATGGCTGTAAATGATTTCAGAGTCAGCCTCGTCATTCTGTAACAAGAGAAGTCATTTTCGGGATCAGCTGTTGATAGCACCACGACATGAGATAACTCATCAAGCGGACTGGCACACTAAATGGAATCATAACAGAAGGGACATAGGATTCTCATGATCCTATCCACCATTTTGTGCAAGACTTAGAATTCCAGAAGCACTACAAGACCATTCCAAATACAACATGGGCAGAAGGTTGCACTAATAAGAAGGACAGTTTTCACCGATGTATAGTAGTAGCGATATATACTACGTTAAATATTAAGAAAAACGATTAATCGCTACGATAAATTAAACCCGACATGGATCGTATAACCATGGCAGGGACAGCGCAAGCCAAAATCTTCCTATACGAGGGTGGCAGACTGCAAGACGCACCTCATGCAGCCACCTCTTCAGCGCCGGTGGGTCCGTACAGGACCCAAAAGCACACACTTCGGGTCAGAAGAGTTTCATGATCAGTGTCGGAAGCAGGGCTTTACTGCTTTCAATGGTTTACTTCTAATGTGGCAAGATTGCAGTGCCTTCCTCCACTCACATTCTTAATGCGCCGTCAAGGGTGGGAATGAGTTCAGGGCCGCGTCATTAGACTAGTTTATTGTCACTCACGCATATCGATTGTCGCGCTCTCGCTACCTACACACATACGTTATATTATAAGAATGCTGTTTATTACATATTCGTATAAAAAGTTAATGGTTATGTATATTAATATGCATGTATTTGGATGTAAGTTTAGGTGCGTACGTTTGAAAGTATTTATATCTGGGTATATGTATGTATCCGTATGCAAGTATGTATATGCATGTATATGACTATGCTCAGATACTTTTATGTTCGTGGCATGTTCCGGAAAGGTTGGCACAGGTGGTTGTGTTTAGTAAATTTGTATTTGTATTCGCTTCCACGTTCCACCGGAGTCCCAACGCGAAGTTAATGCAGACTCCCCCACAGGGCGGTCGAAGAGTGGTGAAGTAGGTGCAGCGTAGATTAAGTAGGTTAAACTTAGATTCGGATCAGTTTAAACTCAGTCACAGTGAGTTCAAACACGGTTCGAGTTGGTCTAAAAAAGAAACAAAGTAAATTTGGCATGGGCACGAAGCAAATTTGATGCGGCTACAAATAAAATTTGACATATACATTAATTTTAATAATTTTAAAAGAGTAACTCTAACGTGGGTACAAGTAGGCCTAGGACATACAAATCTTACCGAACAACGGATACGAAGAGAGTTTAACCTAAAACAAATTTGCAGAGCAGGTTCATTGCAGACGCCGTCGGTTTAGCGAGAGGAGTGGAAGCAGCTCCCTCCGTTCTCCGCCGGAGCTCCAACATGTAGTCACAGAGGGCTTCTTCTCGTGGCACGACAGTCCGTCAATTTTGCGCAGCTTCGTGCACGAAGTTAGGAGTGAAAATTTTCATTAGTGCGCAGAGAGGACAGAGAGTTCGGGATCGGAGATTATTCAGATCTCGCTACCTCTACACTACCTCTTAGAGGCCTGTGTGTTTTTCGAAAGCGATCAGTTTTTTCCTGTGTTCAGTTTCTGTGAGCAGGCGTTGCAGGTTGCACGGGGGGCTCAACAAGGCTCGTCGGGCTACTGCGAGTGCATCACAATCTACTAGCAAGTGTTTCAAGCCGATTGCCTCTTGGTGGCAACAAGGGCATGGTGGTGCGTTCGGTCCCATGACCACGTCCATTAGGTGGTTGGGAGTTTTCCACGTGTGTCCCGTGCATAGACGGTTAATGAACACTTGGTCTCTCCTATTAAGAAAAACAGGTGTCCCAAGGGGACCTCCCATGAATGGGTTAACTGCAAGCATTTTTTGTCCACTATGTTGCAAAGAGTCGTTCCATCGTGATGTTATACGTGAGTTGAGAACTGGGAACCAGTCTCTGTAATGTATAGAGATTAATTGTTCCTGCTGGGTAGACATCCGTTTAGCGAGGGAATCTGCGCGATAGTTTCCTCTTTTTTCCCGCGTGTTTAGGGATCCATCAGAACTAGACCGCCTGGCTCGCCTCGGACATTGTGAATAGGTAGTATTGCATTTTTCTGAGGGCAGGGTGATCAAAGTGCAGAGTTTTTAGCTGGGTGAGAACACTTGGACTATCTGAAAATATAACTCTTTCAAGGTGGCGGTCGCTTTATGTAGTGGAGATGGCCAGTTCGAGTGCGTGTCGCTCTGCAGAAAATATAGAGGCCTCGTGGGGTAGGGTGGCCGATCGAGAGGTCCCCTCGCCTATGGCGGCGGCTCCCACTCCGTCCGGTGTTTTTGAGCAGTCAGTTTATTTTTATTTATCATTTGCTACCATGTTCAACCGGAGTCTCAACGCGAAGTTAATGCAGACTCCCCGTAGGGCGGTATCGAGAAGTCCGTGTATATATGGCGGTGCTCAGAGTTCTGTTCATCGAGTAGTCGCGAGAATTCTCGGCGATACGTGTTAGTTGGGGTTGTTCCTTTGGGGTACGTTTGCAGATCTAGGTTGACCGGTGGTGGGCTGACCATCCACGTTGGTGTGTTGATTTGGAGAATTTGATAGGAGAATGAAGGCTTCATTGCTTTGAGTCTGATGTTCAGCGAGGCCAGTAAGTTATCCAAGCCTAGAGAAAAGGGTGGGCATATGTTCTTTTTAGCCGCAAAGAGGCTTTTATCATGAAGGTTGGTGACGTCACCGAGTGCAGGCTATTGATGTAGCTCGTTGTCTTAAAATAGTACTGTAGTGCGAGTTTGTCCCTCCGGAGTGGAAGAGGAAGCTCGTTAGCAAGCACGTTCTGGTATTCGATGGGTGTGGAACGGAACGCACCGGTTGTGATGTGCAGGGCGTTATTTACGAGGATTGCGAGAGGTTCTAGGGTGGTTTTGGCTGCTGATCTGTAAACAATTACTCCATAGTCAATGCGCGAGCGTGTTAATGTTCTGAATAAAGTCATGCCGGTGTCCATATCGGCTCCGAATTTCATGGATGTTACCGAGAGAATAAGTCGGGATGCTTTTATGCAGCGGGTCTCCAGGGCTGCAATATGAGGTCGCAATGTGAGTTTAGGGTCCCACACAAGACAGAGGAAATTTATTGATTCCTCGTATAGTAGTGGTATTAGTTGCTTCCAGGTTTCACCGGAGTCCCAATGCGAAGTGAATATAGACTCCCACGAAGGGCGGTCGTTTTCTCGTATACTGGCGGAGTGTTTTTTAGCTTTATGGCTTTTTAGGTGTAACCCGGGCACGAGAGTAAGGTGCATGCTAAGCGTTTTGGGGGCGAGAAACTGAATCAGTTTAGGGAAGCCCAGTTTCCGACCAGGTTCAGACATTTCTGGAGTTCCTGTTGAACTGTTAAGAGGCTAGGGTAGAGAGGGGAGGGAAAGGGGGGCGTTTCATTCAATAATATTTACGAATTAAGCCCAGCTTCCACGTTTCTTCTCCACTAGAAGTTTACGATATACTTCAGATATCTTTTTCTACGCTACTTTGTTCCAGGAGGACCGTGCGCGTCGGTAGGCATGGTATAACTTTTCTCGCTTCTCCTGCTTCTTGCACCTCTCGGCACCACCATTGTTTCGGAGAGAAGATCGAAGGGGTATATTGGAGAATGCATGCCCCGGCTGCGGCTATAACTTTTTGTATAGTTGGGCGACGATTTCGTGTTCCGACATGTTTTCCGGAATGTTGGTCCATATCACTCCACGCGATGTGCGCCGAGTATTCCATCCAGCTGGCTTTCCGGTAGTTGAATCGAAGTTCTTGTGGGACAGGGTTTCTTGGTTGGTTCGTGAGAAGCGATACGATGACTGGGTTATGATCGCTGTCGTGTATTGAAGGCAGAACTCCCCAAACGAGTTGATGTGCCCGAGTGGGGAGCATATGGATAAATCTCTGGCAGTTTCACCTACGGGGGTGATTCGGGTGGGTTGTCCGTCGTTGAGAAGGACCAGGTTGTGAGTGAGTATGGTGTTAGCCACTTCACTCCCCTGGGGTCTGTTCTCATGCATCCCCATGTTTCATGGTAGCTATTGAAGTCTCCAAGGAGGAGCACTGGTGAGGGCAGTTGGTTAGCAATTCGGTGGTCATGGCTTCTTGATGAGTTGATGGATACCACTGTTATTGGCCTTGAGACTCGTATCTTTACGGCGATGGCTTGGAGTTCTGTCCTCAGGGGAAGACGAAGGCGAGGTACACTTCGGTGGATCATTAGTGCCACTCCGCCGTGAGCAGTCACGTTGGTGTGGCCTTCGCGGCGGTGTATGATATATTGGGGGATTCTGAGGGTGGCGGTCTCTCGGAGTTTAATCTCCTGCAGGCCAATCACCAAAGGTTTATGGGTGGAGATTAGGGATAGTAATTGGTCTTTCTTGATTCCGAATCCCTGGCAGTTCCGCTGGAGTATTTTGGTGGTCATTTTGAAGGCTGTTCGCACTCTGATCTTGATGATCTTGAGTGGTCGCGTGATTTACTGGAGCTTTTGTGGTGCGCGTGTTTTTGAGTTTGCCCAGGGGTTTCGGGTTGGAAGTGTTCACGGGAGTGTCAGCCTTCGGTGGAAGGTGGTCTGCTGTGGTTGCTGCGGTCGCGACTGCAAATGCTCTGGTGGGAAGACGAGGGTGTGTGCTCTCTGCGTTTGATTCGTTAGCGTGCGCACTCTTATTCAGTGATAGCCTTTTATATCTGTGTGGATGATTGTGTGGATTGATGTAATTGGGCTAGGTAATAAGTTTGGTTGAGCGGAGGTCTCGCGTATGATCTCTGCTAGATAAGAGCTGTCAACCAGGCCGTGATCGTTCTAACTAATGGTGTGTTCATGAGTCTGGTTTGTTAACGGGGGATCTTGTCCCTCGCAGTGGTTTTCCAAAAAGTGAGCCACATTCGAGGCAGGTGGAGGTAGTTCTAGGTTTTGGTCATGGCGGGCCGTTAATTGGGCGTTGTTACTGATCTTTTTGCTCAGTGGCGCCTGGATATCGGAAGTTCGTTTAGTTGTGAGCCTTGCTGCTTAGTCGACTGCAGGAGATGCATCCATCTCGTCGTCCTCCAGGTCTTTGCACATGTCATTTTTAGAACTGCGCGTCTCTGGTGCGGGGCCGGTCGCTGGGCTGGGTCAGGAAGCAATGCACCCAGGTAGGAGTGTTTGGGTCTTGTCAAGATGTTGTTCTGATGATGTGTGGAAGCTGTAGGGTGAGATTAGTTGGCTTGTCGATTTGACTGCTCTGGCAAAATTGAGACTGTTTGGGTTTTCGTCTTTCCAGATGTGGATAGCTTGGTTCCGTGTAACTCTAGGTTCATTTTGTGTGATTGTTATTTTATTTTGGTCCATGTGTACTGGGCAGTCGCGGTCGCCTGCCTCATAGCTGCATGAGCATTGGTAGCATTTAGGCCAGCAAATTTCTTGCTACGTTGGAGAGTGTGTGGCTGGCAGTATGCAATGACGTGGCCGTATTAGAGGCATTTTTTGCACATTAAGGCCATGTTGCTTTTTGGTAGGTTTTGGTTCTTCGTTGCTCACACGGGATTACTCCGATTTCTGGTGCGTCGTGTCCCGGGAAAGAAATTTGGTAAGCAGTAGAACTTGCGTTTCGTGATTTTATCCATGCTGCTTGACGGAATCTGGTAACTTCAGCTAGAAGGTCTTCAGCTAGACCTTCAGCGAAAGCAACGAGGTCTGTTGTAGGCGTGTAGCGGGAGGTGTATATAATCCGTTTGGTATCGTTGAAGGAAAGATGCATTCCAACTGTAACTTTCAAGTTTGGTCATGTGGGTAATCTTTTGTTTAGCGTTACTTAACTCACGTTCTGAGACGTTGTTCAGATATTCCTTTCCCTGTCTATGTATTTCTTTCGGTTTTCTTCATAGTTGTTCGGTGAGTGACTACATCATTAAAATGGATTAGCTGAAAAGGCAACTTTGTTTGCACCCCCTGCGTTGAACGTTATGAGGAAGTGGGTGGGAAATGGTGCAGATCTTCTCTCGGGTAGGTTTGATTTGGGTCTCATTTCCACCAGAGCCTCAACGTGGGTCCGCACGGCCTTGCGTGCGAAAATATTAAATCTGTCTAGATGAAGTCCGTACATATTTCAACTGTGGCATATTCGTTTACTAGCGCGTACGAGAGAGTAAAGAGTTGTTGCGTATCTTCGTAAAATGTGTTGTTATTTCTGTGCGTAATGGAGTGGAGAGACCACCTCATTTGCGCAGATGTTTGAGGTTTAGACAGCTTCGTCTAGCCCGGTGTATTTTCCGAAAGAAATAAGCTTTTAACGGTAGGTTGGGTCCATGAGTAGGCCTTGTAGGTTGCATGGGGGATCTAGAAACGCTCGTCGGGCTGCCGCGAGTGCGTTGCAATCCATCAGTAAGCGTTTCACGCTGATAGCCACTTTGTGGCAACATGGGCAAGGTGGCGCGCTTGGTCTTATGTCGACATCCATCAGGTGGTTGTGAGTTATCCACGTGTGTCCTGTGCACAAGCGGTTGATGAACACTTTGTCGTTTCTGTTGGTGAAATTAGTTTCCCATTCTCCGACTGAGGGCTTTACTGAAAGCATCTTTTGTCCACTCTGCTGTCACATTTCATCCCATCGGGATGTTATACGAGAGGTGATAAGGAACCAGTCCACGTAATGTATTGCAAAAAAATGTTCTTGGAGAGTAGATGCAAGTTTAGCAAGAAAGTCCGCAAGTTCGTTTCCTCTTATTCCCGCGAGCCCGGGGATCCAGCAGAACTTCACTGCCTGACCCGTCTCGGTCATCACAAAGAGATCGTGCTGCATCTTGCGTACAACAGGATGTTCATAGTGCAGTGTTTCAAGCTGGGTGAGGACACTCAGACTGTCTGAGAATACGACGTATTTGGGGAAGCGATGTGTTTTTAGCGACAGAGACGGCTAGTTAGAGTGCGCGAAGCTCCGCAGAGAACCCGGAGGCCTCTTGTGGGAGGGTGGCCGAGAGTGGGGTGTCTCCGCACACAGCGGCAGGCTCCCACTCCGTCCGCGGTTTTGGAGCAGTCAGTGTTTAGGAGGCGGTGCCCTAAATATTCTTCCTCGAGTAGTCTGAGGAATTCCTGCCGGTACGCGTTAGTTGGAGTAGTTGCTTTAGGGTAGATTTGCAAGTCGGGGTTGGCCGGTGGTGGGTTGATCATCCATGTTGGTGTGTTAATTTGAAGGATTCGGTAGGAAAGTGAAGGCTTAATAGCTTTGCGATTGATGTTCAGCGAGGTCAACAGGTTGTCCACACGTAGGGAAAACGGGGGCATATATTCTTTTCAGCCGCAAAAGGGCGCTTATCAGATATGTTAGTGATGTAGCTGTTGGCTGGGTTGTTAAGACTTCTAGTCTTAAAATAGTATTGTAGTGAACGTTTGTCTCGCCGGAGCGGAAGTGGAAGTGGAAGTTCGTTAGCGAGCACGTTAAGTGATTCGATTGGAGCGGAACCCGCCGGTTGTGATACGCAAAGCATTGTTTGCGATGGTAGCGAGAGGGTAGAGAGTAGTTTTGGCTGCAGATCCGTAGACAACGGCTCCGTAGTCCCTGCGCAATCGTATTATTGCTCTGAACAACGTCATTCCGGTGTCCATGTCGGCACTGAACTTCAGGAACGTTAACGATTGGATAAGTCCCGTCGACCATTTGCATCGAGTCGCCAGGGCTGCAATGTGGGGTCGCCACGTGAGTTTAGGATCCCACTCAAGAACCAGGAATTTGATATTTTCTTCGTATACCAGAGTTGTGTTGTGCAGCGTTAGGGCTGGTTTCAGATGTAAACCGAGCACAAGGGTAGAGTGCATGCTTTTAGTTTTAGAGGGCGAGAATCGGAATCAGTTTAGGGAAGCCCAGTTCCCGACTAGGTTTAGGCACTTCTGTAGTTCATGTTTAATTGTTAGGAGGCTGGGGTGTCTGTAGCTTATTTTTAGGTCGTCCACGTATAGCGATGAGAGCAGTCTTCTGTCTCTGGGAAGAATGTCTGCTAACTGATCGATTTTGAGGATAAAAAGAGTGACACTGAGGACGCTTCCCTGGGGAACGCCTATTTCTTGCGGATATGACGGAGACAGAGTGTCGCCAACCTTGACCCTGAATGTGCGATTTTGTAGAAATTGGTGGATGAAAAGTGGTAGACGACCTCTCAAACCTCTACGGTGGAGTTCCTTCATGATCCCGTATTCCCACGTAGTGTCCTATGCTTTTTCAACGTCGAAAATTTTGGAAACCGCACGTTCTCTTCGGACGAAGGCCTGTCTAATGTCGGATTCTAGTCGTATGAGGTGGTCCGTTGTGGAGTGGCGCCCACTGCCACCGCACTGGATGTTGTTAAGGCCTTCATGCATTTCAAAGTAGTCGACTAGGCGTGAGTTGATCATTCTTTCCATAGTCTTACATAGGACGCTAGTTAGGGCAATGGGACGATAGTTATGTGGGTCGCTGTGACATTTTCCGGGTTTGGGTATCGGGATGATTACGGATTCCCGCCATTGGTTGGGAAAGAATGAATTCGAATACAGCTTATTGAACACATTTAGTAGGTGCTGGAGAGCGTTGTCATGAAGGTGTTTGCTCATGTTGATGTGCACTCTGTCCGGCCCGGGTGAGGTTTCACGAGTGTGGTCAATTGCATATTGTGGTTCATGGATTGAGAAAAGTTTGTTGTAGAATTCTTCATTTGTGGAAGTGAAGTCGATATGCTCACTTTCTCTTAGGATCTTTTCCTGTTGAAAAAAAGCCGTAGAATTTGTTTATGTGATATTTGGCTGAGAGTCTGAGCTAGTTTGTCCGCGATGTCCGCGTATGAAGAATAGACTGTCTCCGTCCGACAGTATATGGATAGGTCGCTCGGGGCGACCTTGGATGAGTCTGATTTTTTCCCACACTTGGGAAAGAAGGGCGTTTCGATTGACTGTATCAACTAGTTGGGTCCAGCTTTTTCTCGCTTCTTCCCCACGCTAAGTTTGCGGAACACGGCAGCCTATCTTTTTCCAGGCTACTCGGTTCCTGGGGGAACGTGCACGGCGGAAGGCCTCTCACATCCTGTCACGCCGATCCCTCGCTTCTTGTACCTCCGGGCACCACCAAGGTTTTTGGGAAAAAGGTTGAGGGTACATATTGGGGAATGCATGCAGGAGCTGCACTATGGAATTTTTCGTATAGATGTATGATAAGGTCGTGCTCTGAAATGTCTTCGGGAAGGCCCTCCACATCGTCCCATGCGACATGTGTCGAGTATTCCTCCCAGCTGGCTTTCCGGTAGTTGAATCGAAGTTCCTGTGTGTTAGGATTGTTTGGTCGGTTAGGAAGGAGCGATATGATCACTGGTTTGTGATCACTGTCATGTGTTGAAGGCAGGACTCACCAATCGAGTTGAGGAGCTTAAGTATTGGAACAGATTGATAAATCAATGGCAGTTTCACTTTCGAGGGTGATCCGTGTGGGTTATCAGTCGTTAAGAAGGACCAGGTTGTGAGTGTCTATGGTGTTGGCCATTATCACCCCTCTGGGGTCTGTTCTCACGTATCCCCACACTTCGTGGTAGCTGTTGAAGTCTCCAAGGAGAAGTACGGGATGATGCAGTTG
>SDVV010036123.1:0-10982 GCA_016164225.1 Gammarus roeselii
ATATCTAGTTTTGCAGTATGATAACGGAATTTTGATAGGTGGACATGCTAATGAAAATGTGTGACCAATTATGCCGAAGCCGATGTTACTCATCCGCGTCCAACTGTTCTTGTGATCGTTGGTTGATTGCGATAGAAAATAGGGTATTCATGCTAAAATTTTGAAAAACCTACTATTGCTGTCCAATTCCGTCTATTCGTGGTGCACCCTCCCATCATAGAGCTTTCCCCAACTCACGGCACCGGATGGAAGACCTTCTTGCTTCGGTCACTCTGGCTTTGCTCGACGCGTATCCTGTGTTGCGGGGCCTCGCTCTTCACGCCGTAGAAGTGGATGCAGAATGCCAAGATGGGGTGGACGGCCCCTTCGGGGGACCGCACATAGTGGGGAGAGCCGGACATCTGCAGAGGGGCATATAAACTTGTAAGAGGAGAAGGAAAGATCACACAGACGACCAGTTTAGATTGGATAAGAGTGACGAGGCCTTTTCCACGCTGGGGTAGCTTCTTCCTGACACCGAACGGCAAACCAGGTACTGGGGCTGCGTCAAGCTAGAGACACCTTTCTTGTTAGACACACGGACGACAAGAGCTCTCGACCTATGTCAGTAATGTGTAAGAGTGCGAATAAACTGAATGTGATTTCGTGGATTCAAAACATTCACTGACCAGGATTTGCAGAGCGACCTGCACTGGTTTACTGACCTGATTTGGCACTGTGCCTGTGCTATGATTTGGAATGCCTCACCTCTGATCTGGGCCTGGTGCGCTACCTGTAATGGTTCACCATTGACCATGCTCTGTACCGTGATCTGGAATGGTTGTCTAACCAGGGCCTGCATCGCGACCTGGAATGGTTCACCACTGACCTTGACCTGGACCGTGAGCAGTATTTGTTCACTAACCTGGTCAACACCGTGACCTTGAATGGTTCCCCACTGATTCGCGTCAGCCCTGTGACATGTAATGGTTCACTGACTTGGGTCTTGTACCATGACCTAGACTTGTTCTCCGACCTGGGCCAGTCACGTTACCTAGAATGGTTCATTGGCGGGGCTTTGCACCACCAACTGGTGTGGCTCACCCGACCACAACTCTGACCTGGGATGGTGCAGGGACAGGGCCAGCTCCGTGACCAGGAATAATTACTGACCAGGGCCTCAACCGGACCATAAATGATTCACTGACCTGAGCCTGTACCGTGACCATTAATGATTCACTGACCTGAGCCTGTACCGGACCATTAATGATTCACTGACCTGAGCCTGTACCGACCATTAATGATTCACTGGCCTGAGTCTGTACCGGACCATTAATGATTCACTGACCTGAGCCTGTACCGGATCATCAATGATTCACTGACCTGAGCCTGAACCGGACCATTAATGATTCACTGACAGGAGCGTGTACTGGACCATTAACGATTCACTGACCTGAGCCTGTACCGGACCATTAATGATTCACTGACCTGAGCCTGTACCGGACCATTAATTATTCACTGACCTGAGCCTGAACCGGACCATTAATGATTCACTGACCTGAGCCTGTACCGTGACCATTAATGATTCACTGACCTGAGCCTGTACCGGACCATTAATGATTCACTGACCAGGGCCTGAACCGGACCATTAATGATTCACTGACCGGAGACTGAACCGTACCATTAATGATTCACTGACCTGAGCCTGAACCGTACCATTAATGATTCACTGACCTGAGCCTGTACCGGATCATTAATGATTCACTGACCTTACCCTGTACCGGACCATCAATGATTCACTGACGTGAGCCGGTACCGGACCATTAATGATTTACTGACCTGAGCCTGTACCGTGACCTGGAAATGGTTTACTGACCAGGGCCTGAACCGGACCATTTATGATTCACTGACCTGAGCCTGAACCAGACCATTAATGATTCACTAACCTGAGCCTGTACCGTGACCTGGAAATGGTTCTTCTTCTGGCATACGAAGGAGTCGTCTGGGTGCGAAAAGTTAAAGCCTTTGTCAGCGTCCACTGTGAAATCCGGCGAGGAACTGCAGGGGAGGGAGAAAGAACGGATCACAAGACGTTTTACTTCTTGAATTTCTAGGACTCACGAACCATTTCAACTAGCAACGTTGTGTCTATCAGCTACTAATGTCGGGCCGTAGCCCACACTCCGATATCCACATGGCGATTTTATTGTTGGCTGCATAATTACAGAAATAGCTCACCAAATTGATACAGGGGGCATCCCGGGTCGACACCACACTCCTCACGATTTTGTCCATGCACTCACAAGAGCATCAAAACGCAGTATCTTGGTGCAGTTCCGGAGTAACTTGATGCATTTCTATCGTATTTGTTGAGATCAATTACGAGGAAACCTGACGAGCGGCGTGATAGCCATGCACAGTGATGATACTTCGTTGCCCTGAACTAAACAGTTCCCGATTGTTTCAAATTTAACGGGTTGAGAACATTGCAGTCAATGGTGGACTTTTCACTTTGGTGGGTTTTGATGCTAACACCCAAAGGGCTGACAGCCTCATCGATCGAGGAGTTCATCGAGAGAGAATAAGAACACTAATATAGAAGGACTCTATTTGCAATCTTCCTTAGCGCTCTATTTGTCATAGTATACGCGTAAAAAAAGCCTACACAGATACAGATGCAGACCCTAGGCCAATCCCTCAGGAAGGAGCGTGGCCGATGGCAAAGTGCACCTCACACTTTTTTCAGACAATCCCACTCACACAACTTAGCCCTTTTGCACTATAGGTCCGGCCGGAAGACCCTGCACACACACTCTGGGTCATAAGTGCGGTCCGAGGTTAGTGTCAGCAGAAGGGCCCGACAGTGTGACCAGTTTACTCCTGCCGCATCATGGTGACTGGGACCCCCCATCCACCAGACAATCCCGTTTCTCAACGAGATGCCACGGACATGAGAGCACATCAGGGCTGCGTCAAAAAAATCAGCTATTCACAACCAATCTCCACTAACGCCTTTTCAATGCAAACCCTATCGCTACCTTCACACTCAAGCCTCTCCTTCTTAACGCCTTACTCATACTATGCACCCACCCAAACTTCGACCTACGTCCATTCACCTCTGCTTTCATTACCCTTTTCACCAATCTCTCTTCATCCATCCTTACCATGTGCCCGAACCGTCTCAGGACAGGCGAATCTGCTTTGCCTTCTAACTTCTTCAACATCCCCGTTTGAATTCGAACGACGTAGTTATTGATCCTGTCCCTCAGTGTCACTCCTGTCATAACCTTTAAACATTTATTCTCGAAAACATTCAACCTTCTTCTCTCTTCTGGTCTCACCCCACCAAGTCTTAGCTCCGTAGAGTACAGGGACAACTACACCCTCATGCAACCCTCTCTTTACATCCATCCCCAATGTCCTACATCTCATTACACTCTTCATTGCCCCCAGCACTTTACACCCCTCCTTCACTCGTGGCTTCTCTCGAGTTTCCACTAGTTCAGTCTTTCCTCCGAATGGGAGCCCAGTTACTTGAAACAATGAACTTCCGCTAATACCTCTCAATTTAGGAGGAACTAATTATGCTCTCACCAACATTCCTCGATTATCTCATTACTTTACTTCTACCCTCGCTCACTTGAAGCTTGCTCCTCATGCGCATTCTAACAAACTTCGACACAAGCCAACACAGCTTCGCCTCTGATTCCGCCACCAGTACCGTATCAACCAAGAGCAGTAACTGGCTTAATTGCCAACTCTGCCCATTCGCTTTTAACAGCTTCAAGGCACGATTCGAACCACTCGAATCCACCTCCCTGACCACTTCGTCCATGTAGAGATTGAACATCCAGGGAGGCATGACGCAGTTTTTTCACTGTGAACCAATCACTCACCTCGCTCCCCAATCTGACACATGCTCTGCTGCCAACATAAAAACTCTAAACCGCCTTCAACAGATGTCCGCTCATTCCATACAAACGCAACACCCTCCACAGCGCTTCTCTGTCGACTCTGTCGTAGGCCTTTTCCAAATCCATGAAGGCCCAGAACACAACCTTTCCCTTGGCAAGGTACTTCTCACAGACTTGTCTTGCTGCTACAGTGTGATCGGCACGCCCTCTACCGCTCCTAAAGCAACACGGTTCCTCTTCAATTGCACCATCCTTGCAGGCTAATCCTTTTGATCCTTTCCGTACAACTTACCGACCACACATAACAAGCTGATACCTCTTCAATTGCAACATTCATTTTTATCTCCTTTGGTCTTACACAGCGGAACAATGCAAGCATTGCGCAGCTCAATCGGTACCACGTCCTACACAAAACCCAGATTCAGTAGCCTTCACCAGCCATTCGACGATCGTTAGTCCACCATTTTTCAGGCCCACAGTCGCAACGCCATGCAGCCCTGGGGCTTTCCGTGCTTACATCACCTCTTCCCTAGCAATTTCCGCAATATGTCTCTCCCAAAACCGGCATTCGCGCACCACCACCCACAGAAACAATGTCGGCTTCTCTGACATCCTCGACTTTCAACAATTCGTTATTATACTCGGCCCGCCTTTTCGATACATCACCGCTTTCCAACAACAACAAGCAGTTTTCATCGTTCACCACCTCCCCCTTTTCGGTCTCCCTCTTTCTCACCCTCCTCATCTCTTTCCAAACACCTTTTTGTGCTCAAAATTCTGACACTGCCGTCTGCTCCACCTGGCATGAGCGTGCCTTTTGGCTCTCGTCACCACCCGTTTCACCTCTTTTCTCATCTCTCTATAGTTGTCATAGGCCACCACCAACCTCGCTTGCAGCCGCTCCTCAAAGGCTCTTCTCTTCTGCGCCCCCGCAAGCTTGACCTCCTCGTTCCACCACTTGCAGCCCTTCATTCTCCACCCGCCCACACGGCGCACACCACAAACATTTTTCGCACATCTCGAAAACGCATCTCTGAAAGTCTTTCATTCCTCCTCAACATCTCTATGATTCTGCCCTCTCATGCTGTCCGATTACTCCCTCAACGTCTGCTGGAACTTCTCAGCTCAACTTTGCACATTCAGTTCACTCACCCTCACAGGTTCTCTTCCTCCTCCCACTCCCTTGCTCTCCTTCCACCTCTGCTCCACTCCTAATTTTCTTGCTACCAGCAGATGGTCAGGCACTCCTCCACCATCCCCTCTCAACTTACACCCATTATCCTCCCCACCCTTCTCCTCGAAATAGCGCAAAATCCTCCAATGCTCTCCCCCACTGGACCAGTGCCATTCTAACCAATGTGTATTTGTGAATATCTTGTGAATAACCAATGTGTATTTGTGAATACCAATGTGTATTTGTGAATATATTTGTGAATATCTCTATCTATGAACAAGCTGTTTCCAACCACCCGCTCCTGCTCCATGCACAGACGAATCGGGTTTTCTCCACTGACGTTTCTACTGGAAACGCCGTACCTCTCAATCACATTCTCCACCACTTCATCTCCAACTCTCGCATTAAGGTCACTCAGTACAACCACATTGGAATGACATCCAAAACTCTCGATACGCTCACTCCTCTCAGTCCAAAATTGCTCCCTCTCCTTCTCACACCTCTCGCTACCAGGTCCGTAGGCACTCACAAACCCCCAAATCAATCTTAACTTTCACCTACATCAATCTCGGGGACACCTCCTTCAACTTGTTAAAGCTACTAGTCAACCGATCACTCAATATCAACACCACACTTTCTCGTGCCTAACCTTCCTGAACTCCCGACTTTCTTCCACTGACCCCACCAAGCTCACATTCGCCTTTACATTTCAACTTCATCTCACTCAGCGCCAAGACACCAAACTTCCTCCACACAAACGTCTCCCGTACTGATCTCTCATCTCTTTGCTTCATTTTTACTATAACCACGCTCATTCAGCGACCCTAACAACGGGATTTGGTGTGGCGTGAGCCTCTCCTAACCCCGCTGGTTTTGCCGTCTTTTAGGGAAGATTTTACAGAGGAATGGATTCCGAGCCCCCTCGCTCCGCCCCTGTTAGTCGCCTGCTACGACACTCAGGGGTTACGGTAGCACGATTCTAACTCCCCGGCTACAGGGACAAAAACATAACAAATAGAAAAATTGAACAGGAAGAAGTATATTCATGTACATGCTAAAAGCAATTGACATTTAGATACAGCAAGAGAAAATGTGTTATTCCTCAACTTGTCTATCACGCACATTTTTTCTCCTGAAAAGCAAGCGCGTACAAAAAAAATCCTAGTAACGTACCCTCGAAAATAAAATAAATACTCTGTAATAGATGTTCACGGGTGTCTCGCACTTACAGGTTCACGAGCCTGGAGTCACAGAGCGCGTTCCAGGTCGTCTGCTGGAAACATGTGAAGCGGATGGTCTGGTAGCCAGCCTGGTCAGGGTAGCCCCCACCATCGCAGTGGTCCCCAATAGGGCCCGCCCCCACCAGGGCCTCTTCCCTCAGTAGGGGCGTGAGGGTGCGCGCCCTCCCTGCCAAGACTGTGCAGGAGGAGTCCATGGAGAAGTCGTCTTCTTCCCCTCGGGGGACGTAAGGGATGACCGGCCCCCCCCTGCCCGCAGAGCTGGAGGCGGAGTCATACCCGCTGCTGTTGATACTGCCTGATAGGGATTTGGTGCTGCTGTTGTTCGCTGCAACAGCGTTAGGACTGCTGTTGATGTGAGTGTTGTTTGAGTGGGTGCCGGTGATTCCTTGACTGCCGGTGCTGCTATTGTTGGGGGCGTGGACGTTAGAATAGAGACTCGAACTCGAGCTTCCGCAAATATTGCTAACGATGCTACCTGAATCAGAAATGCCGTTAAGTGATTTATCATGTATTGATTCAGCTGATAAATTGTCATCACCACTCTTCCCGGTCGACATTAAAGAGTGATTTTGATGTAATGAAATGCTATTTTTATTACTAATTGATGTGTTCATGTTATTGCTCGTAATATTGATGGCACCGTTGGGTAACAAGGAACTAAGTCCCTCATTGTCGTTGTTTATCGCACCACTACGACTCTTATTTTCAATAATCCTCATGCTATTGTTTGGAGGGTCAGGAGCCCCGCTGGTGCAGCGCCCCATCATAGTGGAGGGACTGATGGCACCGCCATCCTTGGCGCCACCTAGAGCCTCACCACCCTCCCTGGTGGGAGGCCCAGACACCTGGCTGGAATCCCCAAAGGAGTGGGGATGGGTACGAAGGGGGCTGATGGGGGTCGATGAAGCTAGACTGGGTAAAGATCCCACGTGGGGGGCGGGACAGTGGAACTTGAGAGGGGAGGAGGTGTCGTCTGAAATGCAAATAAATATTTTTCACATATGCGTATATGTTGGATATTTGATGGACATTTTCTACTACAATTTTTTAGATTAAATGTCAGTTGAAACAGCAAATTGCCATAATTATGTAAATGTCTATGACCCTGCTTACTTTACGTATTTCCCTGGAAATCAATAGTACAAAGTAACGTTTTTATTTCTTTGAAATATCGAGCAATGGAGAACAGCGAATGTCCTCTAACAGCGTCCATCGGTTGGTGGGACGTAGAGATAAACTTACTCCCGACGCTTAGTTATAAGTTAATATTGAGTTTGCCTACAGAACAAATTTCGTCTTCAGAACAGCTCACGCCAAATAAGACTGTAAATGCATTATCTGTGCATTCTAATATGTTTAATTTTGTCAACCTAAATAAATGATAAATCCTTAAATCCGTAACTCTACATCGATCCAAACTATGAACTCTCATCTCATTTACCCTTAATCAGTAGTACAGTTCACGCACAGAGCCTCACCAACCAATCCATCACCTCTACTCTTCTTAACCCCAACCGCAACGCGATGTAAGCTGTTTTTTCAATATTAATCTACTCCCCAGATCCTGCACACACACGTTGTTTGGTGATGCCCGCAACATTCTTTACCTTGCAAACGGATCTTCTCTCATCACCACTCACAGTAATAATGTCAGCCTCTCAGACATCTTCAGCAGACGACAACTCTTAACAAACACTTTGCCCTAAGGATGTCTCAGACTTCACCTCAGCATTCCCAAGTTCTCTTTCATTCACGTTCCTCCTTCTGAACCCAGAATACTTCTTGCACATCCCTACCCCATTCAACTAAAACAAGTTCACTAACTCTCTTTCACCTTCCGTCACTCTGTTTCTTCGAACATGTCCTCCAAAACTCTCAGTACACTAATTCATATAACTTGTTTTCCTCTCTTCATGCTTCCCAGTCCATACGCCCGCGTTTTTCTCAAACGTCACCATCACCCATATCAGCTTTGGCCACACTTCCATCCACTCCGTCACGTTTTTTGTCCAGTCGATCACTCAATTACAACGCCAATGCTGCTCGGGCCCTAACTACAATCACACCCGACTTCCTACCATTTACCACACCTAAATCACATCTCCCCTCGAACTTCTAGCTCATTAAGCGTTAAAACATGCCATTTCCTCTTCACAAATTTCGTTTCCATAGCTGAAGATGCACTAAAACACAAATGATAAAACGTTTGAAGATAAATAAATGTCCTTCGCAATCGTAGCATCTCAGGAAAAGTCTGCCAACTCACCAGGGTCGTCCTTCACCTCTCCCTTTCCCTGTCGTATGGGAGGAAGAGGGGCATTGTGCAGTTTCCTCTTCCTATTCCCTCCTCCATCCTTCGCCACTTCTCCGAGCACTCCGGCACTTGCCCTTGGTCCGGACCCGTTATTGTGGGCATTACTGTCGGACGATGAGGTAGAGAGGGCAAAACTGTCTTGGTAAAGGTGACCATTGCTTCTTGAATACTGCTTTGGGAGGTCATGGGAGTGTGGTTGTAATTGCTGGTGCAGATGTTGCTGGTTTGCCTGGGTCAATCTTTGGATATTTTTATTTCCAGGACTGCTATTGTCCTGCAGAGTAGTAGGAGGGATTGGATGTTGTTGCTGGTTTGGATAAGTCAGAGAGCGATGATGGAAGTTATGTTGTTGCTGCTGCAGTTGTTGCTGTTCTTGTTGTTGTTGCTGCTGTTGTCCCTGTTGGTGGCTGAGCAGCTGTGGAGTGTATGATGTGGAGATCCCCACTCCTGTAGGATTGGAGGACCTTCTCAGGAGCTCTGACAAGCCCACCCTCTCCTCTGAAACGAACACCTAAAAGTTTACTAAAATCACACAATAATGCTCACGATAACCAGGTCCTTATGACCTATCACAAGTCTTTTTAAGAGTTAAGTAACGTCAGGTCATTATGACCTATCACAAGTCTTTTTAAGAGTTAAGTAACGTCAGGTCATTATGACCTATCACAAGTCTTTTTAAGAGTTAAGTAACGTCAGGTCATTATGACCTATCACAAGTCTTTTTAAGAGTTAAGTAACGTCAGGTCATTATGACCTATCACAAGTCTTTTTAAGAGTTAAGTAACGTCAGGTCATTATGACCTATCACAAGTCTTTTTAAGAGTTAAGTAACGTCAGGTCCTTATGACCTATCACAAGTCTTTTTAAGAGTTAAGTAACATCAGGTCCTTATGACCTATCACAAGTCTTTTTAAGAGTTAAGTAACGTAATATCGACGGTAAACTATAAAGTTATGCTTTCTCACGTTTGTATGTCGTACTTATTGAAGTGTTCGAGATGCATTTTCATCCAATAACTTTTTTTCTTCTTCACAGAAAATGATCTAAGATTCCCTGGATGATGTCAGATTCTCTAACATCATAAAAAATAGATAACTGGAAGTGCCGTCGATTGAGACGGCATCCCATCACTCGTGGAGTTGAATATAGAGGCTTAAAAAATGCGTTCACAAAATCAACTACTATGCTCGTGAAAATTAATTTCAAAATTTGATTGAGTCCTTTTCATCTCAATGGAATGGGAAGAAAACTGAGGGATCATTAGTCACGGTCCTGGTAACATAACCCGGATACCTGTTCAAATGATGATGAATTCATTACTGACCCACAGACGACTGCAAAGATTTTTAATAAATATCAATAGTGTTCCTGGTACGCAAAATGAATCTTCTATCAGCATGAAAAGGTTGACATTTATTTAGAGAATTCCATCCTCCAACGAAGGAATCGAAGGACCAAAGATGGGTTTATTTGGGGGATTTTACATTTTCTGGAAGCATTAAATCCTGGTTTGCAGAAGCAATCAGAACTGGCAAGTATTCCTGGTGACGAGCTTCAACAATATACAAATTAGGCGCCAATCGACTTGATTTGTTGTCACCGAATGTTTGGGAGATAATTTTCGCACCCTTCGAAGCAACATATTTATTTTGCACCTCCAGGGCTAGAACTCAGAGACGAAATTAACAAACTAATCACAAGATTTTTATCTTTTATCGGGTTACAGTCATTATAAAATAATATAAGTAATGAGGGCGGTTTTTGTTTGATTATAAGTATTACAATCTAGTTCGGTAGGTATTACAATCTAGTTACGGTAGGTATTACAATCTAGTTACGGTATTACAATCTAGTTTCGGTATTTGTAGGAATTCGGTTTCTGAATGTCAATAGGGAAATGATCGGGGACATCTGAAATGATCACAGCTGCACGAATTATACTTTTAAAATCGTTGGTATAAATGTTCTCTAATATAGTTACCGTTGCAGCTGTTGTACTCGTAGGTTTTTCAATGAATAGGCACATACCACGAGAAAGGAAATTATTACAATAGGTAGCAGCTGAAAGAAATGTATGGTACTGAGACTGACTTACGTTGAAATCACCTATTTTATATACTTTATTATAAGCTTCATCAATGCCACTCAAAATATCCTTCATCCTTCCATAAAATGAATCTACCAATATTTCAGAAGCTCCAAGGTAAACTATTTAAGTATCATTATCACAAAAAAAAAATAGTTCCACTTCCAAGCCTTGGGAAAAACATTTCAAATTTATGAACAACAGTCAGCCTGACTGTTGTTCATAAATTTGAAATGCTTTTCCCAAGGCTTGGAAGTGGAACTATTTTTTTTTT
>SDVV010036124.1:0-10982 GCA_016164225.1 Gammarus roeselii
ATTCACCGCCTTGACTTCGAAGTTCCCATTTTCAATTGTCATTACAACCACATCAAAGGTGCCTCCACCCAGGTCATAAATCAGAATGTTGCGCTTCTCCTTCACTCTCTTGTCCACACCGTAGGCGATGGCGGCAGCCGTGGGTTCGTTGATGATCCTGAGCACGTTGAGCCCCGCGATGGTGCCCGCGTCTATCGTAGCCTGTCGCTGCGAATCATTGAAGTAAGCAGGCACTGTGATTACCGCGTCCGTGACCGGGTCACCCAAGTAGGTCTCGGCGATACTCTTCATCTCAGTCAAAACCATCGCCGATATTTCTTCAGGCGTGAAGACTTTCTGTCCTCCTTTAAATTCAACTGCAATCATTGGATTACCTTCAGCATTCTGAACTTTGAACGGCCAGTGCCTGATGTCGTTCTGCAAGGAAGGGTCGTCGAACTTCCGCCTTATGAGTCTCTTAACCTTGTAGACCGTGTTCTGAGGGTTGGAATTAGCCTGGGCCTTGGCAGCGTCACCGATGAGCCTCTCGGTGTCCGTGAAGGCCACGACGGACGGCGTGATCCTGTGGCCCTGCTCGTTGGCGATCACCTCGACACGACCGTTACGCACGACTGCCACGCACGAGTTGGTCGTGCCCAGGTCGATTCCGATTGATACCTTTGACATCTTGGCACTTGAGACGTCTGGAATTGATACATTATAACGTTAGCAGGGGAAAACCAAACAAACGGAGCTACTTGCAACATGGCTGTGCTAAGAGATGGACTAGCGTATAATGATATTTAGAACCTGAATAAACAGTAGTCTGAAAAAATATAACAGCAATATCTCCTCTCGAAGGAATAACTCAACAGATGTTTTTAACCAATTTTGCTACTCACTTCGTCTATTTCAACGATGCCATTTTAGTTTCAGTTGGCAATACGGCGAAATTGACCTCGTCAATGCGGTTCATTGACTTTAACAAGAAGAAGTATCTTCAACCATCCTCCGACGCCAAGTGGCCCGCAAACTAGATAGGCTGGAAGGACTTGAGCTCCCAACCAACACCTCACGTGCTCACTACCGTAGCGCTAAAACTTCAGCACCGAAAATGCTAGACGATTCCTTTTCACTGAATGTATTAAGACGAACACTCATGATTGAAGACCTTTATACGAAAGAAAAGGCATCACAATGTGACGTCACTCGGACGGCCGTATTCTTAAGACGAACTCTCATGATTGAAGACCTTTCTACGGGAGAAAAAGGCATCATAATGTGACGTTACTCGGACAGCCGTATTCTTAAGACGAACAATCATGATTGAAGACATTTATACGAGAAAAAAGGGCATCATAATGTGACGTCACTCGGGCGGCCGTATTCTTAAAACGAACACTCATGTTTGAAGACCTTTATACGAGAGAAAAGGGCATCATAATGTGACGTCACTCGGACGGCCGTATTCTTCAGACGAACACTCATGATTGAAGACCTTTATACGAGAGAAAAGGCGTCATAATGTGACGTCACTCGGACGGCCGTATTCTTAGGACAAAAAACTCATGATTGAAGACCTTTATACGGGAGAAAAGGGCATCATATTGTGACGTCACTCGGATGGCCGTATTCTTAGGACGAACACTCATGATTGAAGACCTTTATACGAGAGAAAAGGCATCATAATGTGACGTCACTCGGACGCCGTGATTTGTTGTACGGACTCTCCTCGATTGGGAGTTCCAAACAGCTATTCACTCAATAAGGATTTATTATAGATTGGTGTTCATTGAATCTGTTGCATTTTGTGTTTGTCAAAAGGCGTACTGTTGTTCAAAATAATGGAGCCTTTGCTGCCGCATCGTGTCCTAAAACAGAAAAAAAAAAACACCATTGATTGTATGAGTTTTTGATTTGATTTGAACTTCATTCCTACCGTAGCCTCAACGTGAGTCATAATAGACTCCCCGGTAGTACGTGACCGTCGTTGTTTCAGGTATGTTCGCAGTCATGTCAGGATAAAGTCAGTACATATTTTAACTGAGGCATATTCGCGTACTAGCGCGTACGAGAGAGTAAAGAATTAACGCGTATCTGCGTAAAATGTGTTATTTCTGTGCGTAATGGGGTGGAGAGACCACCTCACTTGCACAGGTGTTTGGGGTTTAGACAGCTTCGTATAGTCCGGTGTGTTTTCCGATATCAATAAGCTTTTTACGGTAGGTTGGGTCCGTGAGTAGGCTTTGAAGGTTGCACCTTGGGCAAGGTGGCGCGTTTGGTCCTATGTCGACATCCATCAGGTGGTTGTAAGTTATCCACGTGTGTCCCGTGCACAAGCGGTTGATGAACACTTGGTCTTTTCTGTTGGTGAACTTTGTTTCCCATTCTCCAACTGAAGGTTTGACTGAAAGCATTTTATTGTCCACTCTGTTGTCACATTCCATCCCATCGGGATGTTATATGGGAGTTGATGATAGGGAACCAGTAACCCGTAGTGTATTGCGAAAAATTGTTCTTGGTGAGTAGATGCCAGTTTAGCAAGCACGTCCGCAAGTTCGTTTCCTCTTATTCCCGCGTGCCTGGGGATGCAGCAGAATTCCACTGCCTGACCCGTCTTGGTCGTCACGAAGAGATCGTGCTGCATTTACGTAGAACTGGATGTTCGCAGTGCAGTGTTTTAAGCTGGGTGAGGACACTCAGACTGTCTGAGAATACGACGTATTTGGAGAAGCGTTGCGTTTTTGCGATAGAGATGGCTAGTTCGAGTGCGCGAAGCTCCGCAGAGAACACGGTGGCCTCTTGCGGAAGGGTGGCCGAGAGTGGGGTGTCCCCGCACACAGCGGCGGCTCCCACTCCGTCCGCGGTTTTGGAGCCGTCAGTGAATGTGCGGCGGTGCTGTGGTGGTCTTCTAAATATTCTTCTTCAAGTAGTCTTAGGAACTCCTGCTGGTACGCGTTGGTTAGAGTAGTTGCTTTAGGGTACATTTGCAGGTTTAGGTTGACCGGTGGTGGGTTGATCATCCATGTTGAAGTGTTAATTTGGAGGATTCGGTAGGGAAGTGAAGGCTTAATAGCTTTACGCTTGATGTTGAGCGAGGTCAGCATGTTGTCCACACGTAGGGAGAACGGTGGACATATATGTTTTTTAGCCGCAAAAAGGCGCTTACTGGATATGTTGGTGATGTGGCTGATTGCTGGGTTGTTGATTAGACTTTCAGTCTTAAAATAGTATTGTAGTGAAAGTTTGTTCCGCCGGAGCGTAAGTGGAAGTTCGTTAGAGAGCACGTTAAGGGATTGGATTGGGGTGGAGCGGAACGCGCCGGTTGTGATACGCAAAGCATTGTTTGCGATGGTCGAGAGTAGTTTTGGCTGCAGATCTGTAGACAACGGCTCCGTAGTCCATGCGCGATAGTATTATTGCTCTGAACAGCGTCATTCCGGTGTCCATGTCGGCACCGAACTTCAGGAATGTTACCGATGGGATAAGTCCTGTCGACCTTTGGCAGCGAGTCGCCAGGACTGCGATGTGGGGTCATCACGTGAGTTTAGGGTCCCACGTAAGACCCAGGAATTTGATCGTTTCTTCGTATGCTAAAGATGTGTTGCGCAGCTTTAGGGCTGGTTCCAGGTGTAAACCGGGCACGAGGGTTAAGTGGATGCTTTTAGTTTTAGAGGGCGACAATCGGAATCCGTTTAGGGAAACCCCAGTTCATGTTGAATTGTTATGAGGCTGGAGTTGGGGTGTCTTTAGCTTATTTCTTAGCCGCGAAGAGACGTTAATCAGAGATGTTGGTGATGTGGTCGAGAGCTGGGTGGTTTTTGATTAGGCTCCTAGTTTTGAAATAGTATGGTGGCGAGAGTTTGTCTCACCGAAGCGGGAGTGGAAGCTCGTTATCTAGCACGTTCAAGGATTCGACGGGAGTGGGCCGGAACGCATCTGTTGTTTTCTTGCGAAGTCTATCGACTAGTTGACCGGAATTCCACATTTGTAACTATTCTTGCTGTGGCCACTGAGAACAACAATTTTATTCATCCCTTAAATTACTGAAAATTTTACCGATGATATGTATTCTGCAAATTAGAGATATATATGAACTAACCAAAAATAGAAACAAGTAATTTTTATGGACAACACCGAGAATTCGAAGATCAAATAAGGCATAGAATTTATTAGTGTTTAACACAAGTAGAAGCCCTACAAAACCATTGAGACACAAAACAAGCTCAACACATCAGGAGTTAGCTACTGAAATGTGCGGCGGGCAAGACAAATATAGTTTGCAGGCGTAACACACATCCGATTACTCATGACAATTGAAACACTTTGAAAAACTTCAGAACACTTTATTTCTATATCAGTTTACAAATTTAGTAGAACATATACTCGATTTCATGTTCAGTAAAGATTGTGAACAAAGCTCATACACAGAAACGGAAGACATGCAGGATGCTTCAAGGGCAACCTAACTTGTCCTAAACCTATCGTAGCAGAGACGGAAAGTGGGCCCAGACAAGCAGAATGCTTTAGGGGCAATCTAACTGGTCCTAAACCTATCGTAGCGGAGACGAAAAGCGGGCCCAGACAAGCAGAATGCTGTTGAGGCAATCTAACTGGTCCTAAACCTATCGTAGCGGAGACGGAAAGCGGGCCCAGACAAGCAGAATGCTTCAAGGGCAACCTAACTAGTCCTAAACCTATCGTAGCAGAGACGGAAAGCGGGCCCAGGCAAGCAGAATGCTTTAAGGGCAATCTAACTGGTCCTAAACCTATCGTAGCGGAGACGAAAAGCGGGCCCAGACAAGCAGAATGCTTCACGGGCAACCTAACTAGTCCTAAACCTATCGTAGCAGAGACGGAAAGCGGGCCCAGACAAGCAGGATGCTTCAAGGACAACCTAACTAGTCCTGAACCTATCGCAGCCGGGACGAAAAGTTGGCCCAGACAAGCAGAATGCTTCAAGGGCAACCTAACTGGTCCTAAACCTTTCGTAGCAGAGACGAAAATCGGCCCAGACAAGCAGAATGCTTCAAGGGCAACCTAACTAGTACTAAACCTATCGTAGCAGAGACGGAAAGCAGGCCCAGACAAGCAGAGTGCTTCAAGGGCAACCTAACTGGTCCTAAACCCATTGTAGCAGAGACGGAAAGCGGGCCCAGACAAGCTCAATGCTTCAAGGGCAACCTAACTGGTCCTAAACCTATCGTAGCAGAAACGGAAAGCGGGCCCAGACAAGCAGAATGCTTCGAGGGCAACCTAACTGGTCCTAAACCTATACTAACAGAGACCCAACCTGAAGTAGCTATTGAATCTAAAAACATCAAATGTATTACCAATCGAAAAGGAACTGCTATCAAAATTTCACGGACGGCAATCATTCCTACCTGAAAGGATTTCAATGAGATGCTTCAAAATGTTCTCCAATTGCTCTATTATTATTCTAACGCAAAATATTGCAAACATGAATTTGTTAAACCAGCTATCTACAATTTACTTGTTAGATCATCTATCACAAAGTCATTTGATCGACCATCTATCCCATCCGTTGATGCAATATAAAAATTCCTGAAATAGTTCATCCATACGATGATTACCTAGACCGACGTAAATGAAGTTATATCAAGTGCTGCAAATAAAACTATTCAGAGTGCTGTGAATGAAGTTATTTAGAGTGCTGCAAATAAAAGTATATAGTGCTGTAGATGAAAATGATCCAGAGTGCTATAAATGAAGTTATCTAGAGTGCTGTAGATGAAGCTATCTAGAGTGTTGTAAATGAAGTTTTCCAGAGTGCTGTAAATGAAGTTCTCTAGAGTGATGTGAACAGTTATCTATGAGTAATGTGAATAGTTATCTAAGAGTGATGTAAATGAAGTTATTTAGAGTGCTCTAGATGAAGTTATCTAAAACGCTATAAATGAAGTGATCTAAGAGTGATGTAAATAAATTTATTTAGAGTGCTTTAGATGAAGTTATCTAGAGTGATGTGAATGAAGTTATCTAAGAGTGATTTGAATGAAGTTATTTAGAGGGCTGTAAATGAAGTTATCTAGAGTACTGTAGATGAAGTTATCTAGAGCCCTGTATAAGAAGTCATTTAGAGTGCTGCAGATGAAGTTATCTAAAGTGTTGTACATTAAGTTATCTAGAGCTGTAAATGAAGTTATCCAGAATGCTGTGAATGAAGTTATCTAGAGTGCTGTAAATGAAGTTATCTAGAGTGCTATAAATGAAGTTATCTAGAGTGTTGTAGATGAAGTTATCTAGAGTGCTCTAAATGAAGTTATCGTGAGTGCTATAAATGAAGTCATCTTGAATGCTGTAGATAATATTATCTAGAGTGCTGTAGATATAAGAGTGCTATGATGGAGTGATGAAGTGATCTAAATCGCTGTCAATGAAGGGGTCTAAAACCCAGTAAATGAAAGATCTCAATCAAGCACAGTAAATGAAGTAATCTAGAGTACTGTAAATGAAGTGATATAGAGCCCTGTAAATGAAGTTACTTAGAGTGCTGTAAATTAAGTGTTTCACAATGCTGTAAATGAATGTATCAAGAGCGCTATAAATTATGTGATCTAGAGCACTATAAATGTCAAGTTTTTCAAATTGTATATAATTGTAATGAATGATTTGCCCCCGATTTAAATCCTCACATCTTTCTTTCTGATGGACTGACTCCCCATACATTTGTTTTCTGAATCTGGTTAAAACAAAGCTAAATATTTGAACATAAAATTTGTCCACACAATTAAACTGAAACATACAACAGCAATGACAATGATATGTAATGTTCATAGTCAATCGTGGCTCAAGATTCCATTGAATGCAACTCAACCTCATCAGTCACAAATAAAACGGCTCCTAAGGCTTAGGTTAGTACTGGTTCAATCAATACACAAAGTGGTGTTGGGGATATGAAAGCAAGTTGTGTTGAGCTGAGTCATGGCGACCAGAAGCGCACGATTGTTTGGTGAGTCCTGGACTCATCCTCTTATGGGCGATTCAAGAGAAGCCTCTTTGTAACTGAAGGGCATGCAATTACTAGTGTTTTTCATTATTGCCTTGAAGATGTATACGACATCCTCTTATAGGCGATTCAAGAGAAGCCTCTTTATAACTGAAGGGCGTGCAATTACTAGTGTTTTTCATTATTGCCTTGAAGATGGAAACGATCTTAGAAAGCACGTCTTTGTTTTATCGAAGTACTCTGCAGAAACAATTGGAATCATATATTGCATGACATGATAACTTAAAAACTACTTGATGCAAGCATTTGTTAGATTATAGTTGGATATGACAAAACATTTAGACTAATAATTGGAAACTATCAAGCTCCATAATTAAAAATATAAATTGTTCTGAAAGAACTACTAGAGTAGCCTGTACAAAAAAATATATTTATAGCTTTGCATGATTGATATTTCATATTACATTTCATGACTAGCAAACCAAACATTCATTGGGTAAACTTGTGACAAACAAGAAATAGAACTTCAGAATACCAATTGCTATGCTTCACTTCGTCATGGTATAATCTAGCTACATGATATCTGACAAGATGGCGGTCGCATGATATCAGACAAGATGGCGGTCGAGAAACTCAATATAGCTAATCCACTTCAATTATATTAGCGTTAGCCCTTCTTAACACAGCAATATCAATGTTACATTCCCATGAGGAATTGAGAATGTTACCAATTTTGTTCTACCAATATTTATGCCCATTTCATTTGTGTCAAGTCTACTATTTTCATATATTTAGGTCAATGTGACGCTAAACCACCACAATAAAAGCGCTACATAGACAAAAAATATTATGGTCGAACATATCGGAAGCTTATAAGCCAATGCGACGCTAAACCACACACAATAAAAGCGCCACATAGACAACAAATATTATGGTCGAACATATCGGAAGCTTATTCAAGCCACTGCGACGCTAAACCACACACAATATAAGCGCTACATAGACAACAAATATTATGGTCAACCATATCGGAAGCTTATTTAAGCCAATGCGACGCTAAACCACACACAATAAAAGCGCCACATAGACAACAAATATTATGGTCGAACATATCGGAAGCTTATTTAAGCCAATGCGACGCTAAACCACACACAATTAAAGCGCTACATAGACGATAAATATTATGGTCGCACATATCAGGAGCTTTTTTGAGCCAATGCGACGCTAAACTACACACAATAAAAGCGCTACATAGACGACAAATATTTTGGTCGCACATATCAGGAGCTTATTTAAGCCAATGCGACGCTAAACCACACACAATAAAAGCACCACATAGACAAAAAATATTATGGTCAAACTTATCGGAAGCTTTTCAAAAATTAACGAACATAAAAAATGACATTTGGCTTGAATCTAACTTTTGACAATTCAGTTGTTTGGCCGAGAACTACTTTCAATGGCGATTTTTAACTTCGGAATCCATACTGAGATTGACTTAAAACATTGCACTTCTTTAAATTATGGTTTAGCTACGAGTTGGCTATTTTTAGCAAATATCTCACTAAAAATTTGTACTCTTGTATAGGCCCATGACTGATATGCTATACTTCACACAATTTTAAAAGATACCATAAGCTTGACAGATTCGAATGGTCTCTTTATTACAGACACTTAAAGAAGAGACACAATATCCCAGACATCATATTTATTACATTTAACAGATAGCAAGTTATATCGCACCTATTTTCTTTGGTTGTTAGGAGGTACAATATAATCTCTTACAGTGAGTGAATGTTTGGGTTCAAGAAAGAACAAATGAGGTTCTTCATTTCGCATGCAATTAAATTAATAAAAAAAAAATGATATAACACCCAGCAATTGTCTTACTAATGATGACAAAAAACTCCGCTGATACGTCGTCAGTTTCAACTTCATTTTGGAATCCAGCGTCACTGTGCACAATAATTAAAAAAAATCAGCCTGATAGAGGAATATATGTTTTTAATCCAAAATGCTTTAGTGTCCTCTTGGAAGCTGTTGAGCTTCTCCAGAATAATTTCTTTTGATTTGTGACCAAATTCTTCACAAATTAAAGTCTGTTCAGAGAATTTATTTCACATGTATAATACATAATATAGTTGTTGTTGAATATTGGAAAGAAAAGCATTTTTACCTAATCCAAAGTTTGTGTTGTGCAATTATTTAAGATGAAAGTTTTTAGATTTTAAGGAAAGCAGATATTGAAAGTTGAGTACAGTATATCAAAGAGGTCTGTAGTGGCGACACCAGAATTTTATATCATTCATATTGTTCAAAAATGAAGATTGATCAAGTCAAACTTCCCTATTTTTTTCATTATAATCGTTAGTCTCCATCGTCAAGCAATGGATATTCAATTCATAAATCTGACACAAACTTATTATCAGGTATAGCTACTATTTGAATTAGCTAAACAAAGTTCAAAAGAATTCGTCACATATCGTCTCAATGGAGCGTCCGTTCAGTGCCCCTTCATCGTTTAAACCAAGACGCTTTAAAGTAAGAAACAACGGGTTTGACAAATTAAAAGCATCTAACTTTCTAATCTTAGGTCCATGGCATCTACTAGGTTTGCAACGGTGGTATTAGGGTACCTAAATGACGTTGAACGAAGAATTACACATCACTGAAGGAATTCGTATGCACCCATGATGAGATGGTTATGATCGTACATTCCTACGAGGTTCTAGATATGCACGAAACGATTCAACATACATACGTTCCATGTTTTCTTTGGTTCTTAGAAAAAAGCCATTCCCCAACACCTCAGCTTTACTACAGTCATGATGATTTTCCACTCGGATCATATCAATTTCGAGTGTTGCTTTCTTATTACCCTTGAAGTTTGTTACATACGACTGAAACCCGTCGATGTCAGTTACCCAGAGCCGACTTCCTTTTTCCTTCATCCATAAATGAATGTTATCTCCCACTCTTTTGATTCTTGTTTTACCCATTCTGAGATAACTGCTTTTTTCAACATTTGTCAATATTTGTTCGATCCGTCTCGTATCATCTTCGGAGATTTCTTCTTCCAAAACACGTAAGCTAATTTTTGTCACTTGAACATTCATTGTTATTTATTTGTGGACGATCCGTCCGTATCCGCTTATCGTCCCCGTAACACTGACTCCAATCACGTCATACAACTTGCTATTATAATGCGTATGCAAATCTTTAACCCTATCATCACTCGCTTCGGCGATCAATTACGTACGTATGTATGTATGTCTTTAGACCTGTATACGTATGTACATATCAAAAACCTAACCTTACCTAACTTATGAACGGTATTTTGTGTTTGATATATACAATCCATAACATATTAGCTCCACTTGACTCTACATTTTGATCTAACCTTTGCAGTTTTGATACACACTTCCAATTTTGATCTACCAATTTTTTCACGACAATTCGATGTTGCCTCCTACTTACACGTTATATGCAAATTAATTGCTTAACCTTTGAGTCTACGGATATTATAAACAATTGATTAGGGATTGACATGGTTTATTATTGCATTATTAGTATTGATAACAGATTTTGCTGACATCACCAATGACTTCTATCTATTTTTTCGATTACAACATGGTTCGTATAGTCACCCACTCATGCTGGATGTATCGATATTTCTGCATTTTTGTATCAACATTGTGCGAACATACAACCGTAACCATCATCACAATGCATCTGTCTCCTCTCAAATTATTTCATATAGTCCACCATATCTTTGATACGAATTCGGAAACCTATTCCATCCCCATGTCTCCATAAATGTAGATCCCCGCATTTCCATAAATGTTCTTCTTCTTCTTCTATGGGAACTTTAATTATTCGAATCTTATTCAATTCAATATACCTCCAATCTTAATCCGAAAGAAATTCCATCATATACTCCAGATTTTCTTCACTCCCTAGATAGAATTTATTTTCCACTAACCCAACTTTCTTACATGTGTGGAAGTTTTCTGCTCGGGACATATAAATTTCA
>SDVV010036125.1:0-10982 GCA_016164225.1 Gammarus roeselii
ACACTTTACATCCCTCCTTCACTCGCGCCTTCACTTCAGTTTCCACTAGTTCAGTTTTCTCCACATGGGAGCCCAGATACTTAAAACACTGAACTTCCTCCAAGAGCTCACCATTTAGGGTGACACTAATTTTGCTCGCATCGACAGTCCTCGAGCATCTCATTACTTTACTCTTACCCACGTTCACTCGAAGCTTCCTCCTCTCACACACTCTACCAAACTCAGACACTAGCCTACATAGTTTCTCCTCCGAATCCGCAACCAGGGCCGTATCATCAGCAAATAGCAACTGACTCAACTGCCAACTCCGCCCATTCGCTTCCAAGAGTTCCAAGCCACGACCCAGCAATAGCAAGAAGAAACCTGAAACGATTCGATGTCATATACATGTAACAGTAATTAAAAAATTAGCGTCAAGAAAAAGCTCGCTGAAGACTATAAACAAAGTTTTGATTACAAGGATAGGGTTGCAAGTGTTGCATACACTTCTCCCAGAGGTCGCCGTTTATCTAAAATGTGTACTAAGGGCGTTATTCTAGAACCCAATAGATCAG
Organism: Gammarus roeselii; assembly: GCA_016164225.1. Taxonomy (NCBI): domain Eukaryota; kingdom Metazoa; phylum Arthropoda; class Malacostraca; order Amphipoda; family Gammaridae; genus Gammarus; species Gammarus roeselii. The sequence continues at coordinate 555 of SDVV010036125.1, forward strand.
AGAAAAAACCACACCCAGATGATAAATCTTACACCGATATGACGAGTGGACAGCTTCAGGTGAGAAATAAATGATCATCATTGATAAAGAACCCACAGAGTGGCACTGTGACCAAGGATCAAGATAACACAAGAGAGGGAAGTTCAAGTCGTTACTTATGTTTCGCCAAGATGCTTGTGTCGATTTTCGGAGTGAATAATTATGTTTTGGTATAAATGATAACCCGTGTAAACCCCTGCTATATATAAATGTGTCAAAGTCTAATATCAATAAAAATACATCTAATAAATCTTTGTTTGCAATATCCTAAATTCAACTTAAATGATTAGCATTGCAATGCATACTGCAACATGACTTGAGATGAATTGCAATACAACGCCTCTTGCCTTGCGTTGAAAATGTGCTAGAAATTATTCCAGATCAAAGGTATGACCGATATTGAGGCGGAAATGCGGCGAGCTCCCGTGGCTGATTACATGATCTTCTCCAACTACCCCAAAATCATCCCTTGTACGATGAAGAAATTGCAGATATGCAACATGACTTGCATCGAAATGTACTGCATTGCTTCTTGCCTTACATTGAAAATGTGATAGATATTAGTCCAGTTTAAAGGTAGGCCCGATAATGAGGCGGAAAAATGCGGTAATCTCCCCTGGCTGAATGGACTTCCTACACATACCCCAAAAAATCATCCTTTGTACGAAGAGTCAAATCCATGACAGCTGGGACTACTCGAAAGGGAAACAGCCAACGATTACCCGAGTGAGATCATTTGCTTGCAACCAACGTGTTACAGTAGCCATACGTAAATTTATAAGTGAAATAAGACCACAAAAGAAAACCATAGATTTTTAGATTTTCGCACCATCAATCTCCGAATGTATCTGCACCGGAGATCCGCAGAATAGGATCTACACGAGACGTAGATAATTTACTACGGTAACCCGTAGAGATGCAATCTGGCTCTTAGCCAGCTGCCCATATGACAGTAATTGATACAGGTCAATCGGCAGATTGATCGAACGCTTGAGAGCGCATGGGCTACAGCAATGGAAAATAAGCAGTGCTTGAGGCAGAAATATTACCATATGGGTACAGTTTTGCCTGAAATGCTGGAAGCACGTCTACCTCAACAGGTTACAACCTGTAAATGTTTATAAAATGTAAATAATTCTTACAAGCTCTTATTTAAATGAAATATATAAATTATAATCTAAAACTCGTCTCATTGTCTACAGAAAAATTCATATGAAAAATACGTGAACGTATTTGCAGCTATTCGTTTCTTAACATTGTGTCATGACGAAACTCTGAAAAATATATACATTCAATGGGAAAAAGCGAGTGGATTTAATCAAATAATATCAATCGTGCAATAAAATATCATGTATAAACAATGGTATTCACTTATAAAGAGAAAGATGTCAAACCTAGGTATGGTAACGATTGAGCAATGATATCCTACGTTATCTACATCGAATACATAACATAATGTATGGGCAATAACCATTGAAAACTAAATAGAATCGTTATAAAAGCTTCTATTCAAATGAGTCATTCACTAACAAATAAAGTAATATATATCATACCCTCCTACCGTGCGAAATAATCCAATACAATTAAACATAGCGTTGACAAGACCAAATAACGTACATCTATATAATCCGTTCGGAAGCAATCGTAACTGTAAGCAACCCGTAACCATAAGGAAACCGTTTTCTCCGAGAGGACCATCTATCTCAAGATAAGATCTTTGTGTGACATTGATGGATAGAGAGATCCTCGAGTGCCATTTGCGTTATGACCACCCCAAAAGTAATTGACCAGAATATAACTAAATAAATATACATGTACAATGTCCAAGCGACTAAGTCGGTCAAACTAAGAAATAACATACTTCCTAACAATTACATAGGCCGAATAAAAAAAAAATTGCGTCTCGTATCACTTAGACGCCTGACTCTCCTCCCCTATCCTCTTGCCCCCCTCACAGGTGCTCTCTATGAAGATACAGTAATTAACTTGACCACAAGAGCAATTGTCTTAACATACAACTACAATGTCCGAGATATACAGCAACTAAGTCGGTCACACTAAGAAATAACATATATACATCCTAACCGTTACATTGGCCGAATAAAAAAACGGCGTCTTGTATCACAATCCAGGAGTGCATCCAACTTCCTGCCGAGGCGGGTAGTCGTGAGACCCCCAAAAATTGCGTCTCGTATCACTTATAGCTACTTAAGGGAAACGATGTTTGTGAGGATCGCGATACCGTGTGGACCTAGTTGTTTAAGATGAATGTATGATATGCCAACTGGGCCCGTTGCTGACGAGTTTTTGGTCTGGTGGATGGCGGCTTTGGTCATGGCTGGTGTCAAGGGAGGATCAATGTTTGGGGTTGATCGGTGATTCGTTCAACTGTTCAAGTTTCCTCCTATTCTCTGGATGGCGTGGTAGGTGGCGGGTGTTTGGTTAGTATGTCCGTTTGTTGTTGGTCTGATCTGGGTGGTAGGATTGCCTCATGTGTGTCTATTTGGTTTGTGTTTTTGTTGTTGAGGCTTCTAATGAGTTTCCATAATTTTGATGTTGAGGTGCGGAAGTTGTTTGCAAGCACGTCCCGCCATAGGTTCGTCTGTTGCTAACAGATATCTGCATCTATTTTTGCGTTAAAGGTTTGAATCTGTGTGATTCGGTCATTGGTGGAGGGTATGTTACGGAGATGATTTCGCTGCTGAATTTTGCGCCTAATGTGGACAGAGAAAGCTGAATTGAAGCCACGAACAAACCCGGCGAGCATGAGTTGTCAGTCTGCGTGGTCAAGTACTGTGGTGAAGTGTTTCGTGGTCGTGTCGATGGATGGGTATGGGGTGGTGTCATTCTTGTAGGGCGGTTTCTATTAATGAGGTGTATCGTCCCAGTCTCCTCTCGTGTAATTACAAAAAGTATGAGAGGGCTTATTGCAGACGTTGTGCGTTTCATCGCCTCCCAACCAAGGTTAGGGGATTCCTCCTCCTCTCCCCTATTGACTCTTCAGAGGCTTCCCACCCTCGCCTCCACCATAGTACGCTCTTCTTGCTCCGGTCGGGAAACTACAGCTGCATCCGCACCTATTAGGCCACGATATGTCGCCACGACAACCCCTCGAGTCAGAACTGCCGAATCTCTTCTGCCCGGCTACCCCAACCCACATGTCTCTCTATTGACCTATATGTGAACCCACGGAGATTGCGTAGCCGCCATGGCTCGGCTACCTGCGGAACTCTTGTCTGCTGGGATGCCGCCCGACCACTTCGGGGTCTTGGACTAGATTAGAAATTAATTAATTTAGAATGACACGTTTTCTAGCACGTTGTCAATGTTTTTCTGGTACCGAACAAGGGACATGAACTAGCGCGACGACGCAAACAACAACACCAAACATGTGCAGACATATTGTGACACTTACGGTTCTTAGCAACTACAGGTGCATCCGGGATGCTGTCAAAGACCCTGCTGGTTCAACCTCTGTTGGACGTAATTGCTCGTAGTGCAGATACTATCAAAATGAACATAGGACAGACAGTGTACCGACTACTCGTGGGATCATGAAAGCCGTGTCAATTTTGAAAAACTGTTGATTCTCAAACGCCGTCTCAATCTTGAAAAGCTGTTGATTGGCGCAACTCTATTGGTGTTCTCACAGGGTGCCAGAGCCCCTACACTGCTCGTGGCTTCCTCACCTTTGATGTGAACCTTTCGGGGCAGTTCATGCAGCACCTCCGAGGGAGAATTGCTGGTGTCTTCAGTGAGGAGAGAGTCGCAATGCAGCGACCAGCGCGTGTAAGCGCTACACAGTACGTCGCGCAGCACCGCCCGCACAGCGTACCCGGCAGAGCACTGCGTTAGAGGGTGGCAGGTGGAAGATTATGTGATTAAGGAAACAGTTGATGAAAGGTGGCCACAGTCATCAAAGAAGCTTCGTGGTAAGGCTGCAACATCTCATAGGAAGTGAGTAACAAGAACTTCAGTGCAACGTATGAGTTGCATCCAACGCTCACATGTACGTATGTATCTATATGTATCATCCTGTAAAAAAAAGGCACAAAAAGTATGCGTCATGAAAAACAGGCATCAAGTAAATTTATTCATAAGACGAGAGCGCGTTCCGGCTAGCGCCACATATAACAAAAAGAGACAACAAACTAAAGAAAAAAATTGGTCGCTGTACACCATCAGTTGCTAAAAAAAATGATAAGGGGTCACGTAGCACTCACGTCTGCATGTAAGAAGACGCGGCCCGACATGGCGCCGGTCACAGCAAAGCAAGTGTCTGCTTTGTCACCCTTAATGCCGCTACTGTCGTACTCTGTAGCACTGCCACGCTCCAGAATGTTACACTGCAGTCGCTCGTTCGACTTCTCTGAAATGAAGGGAAATGATTATGCATGATACTAACCAACACCAACCACGAGTTAGTGTATCTCCTTAGTATATTTCATGCCTATGGCGACATCACTGGCTGCTATGGCTATACATCATTTTAATTGCACGAACCAATTACTTCTTTTCCCACTCGCACAATCAATATCTCTCTCGCCTGGAGCAGGGAGACTCCAGGTGAGAGATGTCCATTGTGTTCTATCAACTACGGCTAGAACTAATTTATCTTACATGGTTTGTTTTTATATACCAGATTTGTATCGCAACGGTCAAGTTCGCGGTGTAGTTATGTCCTTGACGGTTAGAGGATGTATAGATACAGTCTTGTCGTCGGCTACCTTCCAAATTGGCAGAAGTGGCTGTGTGCCTATGTATACGTGTCAAATTTAACTGTTGCAGAATGATCGCCGCACTCAAGCTTCACATATGTGAAGGTACCAGTAATGGCGCATTGGCTTATAAATTCCCACATGTATATTTATAATTGAAAGTGCCAGTTATGACGCATTAGCCTAAAAAAACAAATAGATAAATAACAATGATGTTGAAGGATTGTGGACTAATGTTCAGCACTGCCAAAGCGTCATTAGTGGCAACAATATACCTGAAGTTGCTATCTCACCATCCCATTGACACCTGTCCCTGAGCAGAGCTGTGTCGGTAGTGCTGCACAGCGCTCCAGCGACGGACACGCGGCTGTCGCACACGCGACGCGCCCACGGCCGCAGTGCCTCCTAAGAGAGAAAAGAAACAGTCCACATCAGTCCATGCTTCCAAGTAGAATGTTTGGTCGCAGAAAAAAATAGGATCATTACAGGAGTCGATTGCTGGCAAATACGGGATTGGGCAAGGAGAGTCAATAACCACAGAAGTTAACTGTTCTTGACATTGGCCCTTAATATTATTTGTATACCAACCCAATTGATCATGATAGATTAGAGTGTCAAGGCTTTCTAGTGCACTGGACATTGATCATACTAGGGATGATCGAAAGTTTCAATAACCTTTTCAATTTGCAAGCCTTGTTTTGCCCTTCTACCTCTCAGTCTATCTAGGTCATGAGAAGTTTTGATAAGCAGGATTGAATTAACACGAGATGGTCGAGGGTAGGAACGTCATTCTAATAATTATTCAAGCAATGGTGGATGTAACAATGGTGATTCAGCAGCATAAATTATGAAAATGAAATGGAAAACGGGATCCCATGCACGAGGACAGCACCTATGCTATGAACCACACAAACAAGAGCAGCAAGAATGGAAAGAAGGGAAGTCGAGTAGAATAAGTTGTTGTATCATTAGGAGAGTGGTGCATCTAACCTGTATGCTTGGACATTTCTTACAGTCAAAAAGTATCCAACTCGCACGTTTCTCTATTATTCGTTGTCTATGTCTTTTAGCAATCAGATACAGATACAGACACTATGCCGCATCCCCCAGATAGGGGGGTGGCCGACGGCAAGGTGCACCTCACAACCTCATACGCTCACACTCACACAACTTAGCCCTTTTGTGCAAAAGGGTCCGGCCGGTAACCCCGCAACACACTCTGGATCACGAGTGCGGTCCGAGGATCCGTTGTCAGCAGCAGGCCCCAACAGCTTTCAGTGGTTCACCCCCGCCGCGCCATAATAGCCGGCCCCCACCCCCACCCACGGTCATCCCGACAACGTGATGCCAAGGGCGGGAAAGCGCATCAGAGCAGCGTCAAAATCAACCATTCACAACCATTCTCCACTCACACCTGTTCATTGCACGCTCTCACGCTACTTCCGTATTCATGTCTCTCCTTCCTAACGCCTGCTTCACACCATCCATCCACGAAAACTCCGGTCTACCTCTAGGCCTGCGACCACTTGCCTCCGCATTAATCACCCTTTTAACCTATCGCCGTTCATATATCCTCTCCATGTGCCCAAACCATCTCACAACACGCGAATCCACTCTGTCCCTCAACTTCTTCACCGTCCCAGTTCTGATTCGAACAACGTCGTTAGTGATCCGGTCCTCAGCGTTACTCCAGCCATGCTCCTCAAACATTCCATCTCAAAAACATTCAACCTTCTTCTCTCCTCTGCTCTCACCCCCCAAGTCTCAGCTCCATAGAGCACAGTTGGGACAACAACACCCTCATAAAGCTCTCTCTTTGCTTCCATCCCCAACGTCCTACAGCTCATTACACTCTCAAGTGCACCCAACACTTAAAACACCTCCTTCACTCGCGCCTTCACTTCAGTTCGGTTTCCACTAGTTCAGCCATCTCCACATGGGAGCCCAGATACTCAAAACACTGAACTTCCTCCATGAGCTCTCCATTTACGGGGACACTAATTTTGCTCGCATCGACAGTCCTCAAGCATCTCATTACTTACTTACTTGAAGTTTCTTCGCTATTCACACCAGGTCACAGCGTGGCTGCCACCTAGCCCCCATCCATGGGGCACTCTCCACTTGTGCTGCGGCACCAGCATTTGCATGTTGTAGCCACATTCGCCAGTCGGGTCCCGGCTTGGCGTCGCGGTTAAGCAGGTAGTTGTCCCCGCAGTGAGGGTATCCATTAATTTAGGGTCGATCTGGAACACAGCAGAGGTATTTGTCCAGTCGGCTCTTGAACCTCAAAATGTTTGCTGTAGCCGACAGTTGTGGCACCAGTTTGATCTCACGTATTTTCAATGGCATTCGGTTGAATAACAGAGGTGCCCGGTACGTTAAGCTGTTGAATGCAACTGTTTGCATCGCTTTGCCGCCCGTCAGTTTTGTCACTTTGAAGCAACACATTTTGCCAATTCTTGCCTGGTTTCTTATGGTCACTTTCGTGACAATTTCTTCGTTTGCATTGACAGTGCAGCCTTCCAGAATTTTTCGACGTTTATGACCATGAATCTTTCAAAACGTCTTCGGATTGAGTATAGCCTCAAGGCGTTTAATCAGTCATAATAGTATATTTCCTCTACCTCCGTAATATTAGAGGTGAAGCATCTTTGCACTGCTTCAAGTCTATCCAGATCTTTCTGCTTATGTGGGATCCAGAGAGAGGAGCAATAGTCAATGACTGGTTGGGTTAGTTAATTCCACAAGAGTCAACATTGTCCTTTCATCTCAAGCCAGAAAGGTTCTCATGACTCAAAAACACAGTCTTCTGCCACTGGCCTCAACCTTTGCAATTTGTTCATGGAAAGAAGCAACATTTTGCAATAGTACGCCTAGATCACGCAGGATTTCTTCATCTTTTATAGCTGTGTTATTGCTAGAATTATACAATGCTTTGGTTTTAAGGTCAGATTTTTTCCGTATCTCAGTGATTCAAATTTAGGTTCGTAGATTGCATATTGTTTTCTCCAGCTCACTTGAAGAACCTTTACTTCATCACTGAAGTCATTGACATTGCCTAGTACTCTGGTATCATCTGCAAATCAAGAGACTGATGTATGTGGACAGCTCATCACTTTATTTTGCCCACGTTTACTTGAAGCTTCCTTCTCTCACACACTCTACCAAACTCAGACACTAGCCTACATAGCTTCTCCTCTGAATCCGCAACCAGGATCGTTACATCCGCAATAGCAACTGACTCAACTGCCAACTCCGCCCATTTGCTTCCAACAGTTCCAAGCCACGACCCAGCACACTCACGTTCACCTTCCTGACCACTCCATCCATATTGAGGTTGAACAGCCAGGGAGACATCACGCAGCCTCGTCTCAGTCCCACTTTCACTGTGAACCAATCACTCACCTCGTTTCCCACTCTGACAAATACTCGGCTGCCGACAAAGAAACTCTGCACCGTTTTCAACAAATGTCCGCCCACTCCATACAAACGCAACACCCTCCACAGCGCTTTCCTGTCAATCCCGTCGTATGCCTTCTCCAGATCCATGAAGGCCCAGAACACATCCTTTCTTCAGGCAAGGTATTTCTCACAGACCTGTTTCACTGCAAAAATCTGATCGGCACACTACCACTCCTAAAGCCACACTGTTCCTCTCCAAATACGCAGTCCGTATAGTCTCTAATCCTTTTGATCAGCACTCTCCCGTACAACTAACCAACCACACATAACAGACTGATACCTCTCGAGTTGCAGCATTAATTTTATCTCCTTTGCCCTTATATAGCGGAATAATGCAGGCACCGCGCCACTCAATCGGTACCGCGCCTTTCACACAACATAAGTTCAGTAACCTCACCAACTATTCGACAATCGTTACTCCACCATTCTTCAGGCACTCAGTCGCAACGCTATCCAAACCAGGGTCTTTCCCTGCTTCCATCACCTCCACCGCCTCTTTCACCTCCTCCCTAGTAATGTCCACCACAAGTCTTTCTCCCAAAACTGGCATCTGAGCACCACCACCCACAGCAACAATTATCAGCCTCTCTGTCATCCTCGACTTTTCAACAACTCATCAAAATACTCGGCCCACCTCTTCCGTATATCATTACTTTCCAACAACAACTGGCCGTTTTCATCCTTCATCACTTCCTCCTTTCTGGTCGCTCTTTCTCCACCTCTTTCCAGAATATCTGTTTGTTCTCCTAAAAATTCTGGTTCATCCGTCTGCCCCACCTGGCATTTGCGTCCCTTTCGGCTCTCCTCACCACCCGCTTCACCACGTTTCTCCTCTCTTTGTAGCTTTCATATGCCACAGCCGACTTCACCTGCAACCACTCCTCAAACGTTCCTCTTTTCCGTGTCACCGCCAGTTTGACCTCCTCGTTACACCACTCGGAACCTTTCCTTCTTCACCCGCCCACACGACGCGCACCACACACCTTCTACGCACATCTCAGCAACACATCCCTTAACGTCTCCCATTCTTTCTCCACATCTCTCAGGCCCTGTCCTCTCACATGGTCTTATTCTTCCCTCAACGCCTGCTGGAACTCTTCGGCTCTACTTCACTTTCACTACCTCCCGTCCTCCTCCCACTCGTTTGTTGCCCTTCCACTTCTGCTCCACTCTTAATCTACCTTCCACCAGCAGATGGTCAGATACTCCTCAACCCTCCCCTCTCAACACCCGCACATCCATCAGCCTCCCCACCACTCTCCTTGATATCAGCACAAAATCCGTCAGCGCTCTCTCCACCACTGAACTACGGGCCATGCTTACCCATGTGTACTTGTGGATATCTCGCTTTTGGAACAAATACACAAACTTATCAGGTTTTCTGTTGCGTTTGTATGGAGTGGGCGGACATCTGTTGAAAGCAGTGCAGAGTTTCTATGTTGACAGCCGAGCATGTGTCAGAGTGGGGAGCGAGGTGAGTGATTGGTTCACAGTGAAAGTGGGACTGAGACAAGGCTGCGTGATGTCTCCCTGGCTGTTCAACCTCTATATGGATGGAGTGGTCAGGGAGGTGAACACGAGTGTGCTGGGTCGTGGCTTGGAACTGTTGGAAGCGAATGTCGGAGTTGGCAGTTGAGCCAGTTGCTATTTGCTGATGATACGGCCATGGTTGCGAATTCGGAGGAGAAGCTATGTAGGCTAGTGTCTGAGTTTGGTAGAGTGAGAGGAGGAAGCTTCGAGTGAACGTGGGTAAGAGTTAAGAAATGAGATACTCGAGGACTGTCGATGCGAGCGAAATTAGTGTCACCCTAAATGGAGAGCTCATGGAGGAAGTTCAGTGTTTTAAGTATCTGGGCTCCTACGTGGAGAAAACTGAACTAGTGGAAACTGAAGTGAAGGCGCGAGTGAAAGAGGGATGTTAAATGTTGGGTGCACTAAAGAGTGTAATGAGCTGTAGGACGTTGGGGATGGAAGCAAAGAGAGGGCTGTATGAGGGTATTGTTGTCCCAACTGTACTCTACGGAGCTGAGGCTTGGGGGGTGAGAGCAGAGGAGAGAAGAAGGTTGAATGTTTTCGAGATGAAGTGTTTGAGGAGCATAGCTGGAGTAACGCTGAGAGACCAGATCACCAACGACGTGGTTCGAATCAGAACAGGGATGATGAAGAAGTTGGAGAACAGAGTGGATTCGCGTGTACTGAGATAGTTCGG
>SDVV010036126.1:0-10982 GCA_016164225.1 Gammarus roeselii
TTTATATATAGTGCTGCCGTCGTTATAGTTTCAGTAAGATTTTATCCAAATTAGCATGACCTTATGTGATAACTGGGTTTAGTTGTTTGTAAGATGGCGAATGTAGCATTATGTATTTTCGTGGTTGCGAGTGAATGTGCGATCAACGGAATGTCATAATCCGTCTATGATGATAAATAAAATAGCATCCGGGGCCTTTTTGGTCTTCGTGGACTTGAAAAGACCTAAAATACGGTCGGCAGGAAAGCATTTTTTAGTTTGCTGCGTTAGTATGGAATTGGAGGAGATTTGATACGCGCGGTCCAGAGTATTTGTGTTGGCAGCAGAGCATGTGTCGAGGTAGAGAGTGAGGTGATTGCTTGTATCCCAGTGAAAGTGCTCTGAAAGTGCTTTTCGATCTCTACATGGATGTAGGGGTCAGGGAGGTGAGCTCAGGTGTATTGGGTAAGTCTGGTAGAGATTTGTTAAGAGCAAATGGTTGGCGTTGACAGTCGAGCCAGTTGCTATTTGCGAATGGTATGGCACTGGAGCCCGATTCGGTAGAGAAGTTGAGTAGGCTAGTGTCGGAGTTTGGTAGGGTGTGTGAGAGGAGGAAGCTGTGAGTAAAGTAAGGAGTTGATCGAGGAATAACGATGCGGGCGGAATCAGCCTCCGCATAATTGGCAAGTAATTGGAGGAAATTCAGTGTTTTATGTACCTTTGGTCGCATGTGGTGAGAACTGGACTGGTGAAAACTGGGGAAAATCTAGAGTGAAGGAAGGGTGTAAAGTGCTGGGTGCACTGAACAGTGTAATGAACTGTAGGACGTTGGGCATGGAAGCAAAGAGAGGGTTATGTGAAGGGTAGTTGTTCCAGCAGGGCTTTGCGAGGCTGCAACTTGGGACGAAAGCAGAAGAGAGAAGAAAATTGAATGGGTTTAGGAGGGGGTGTCTTATAGATATTACCGGAGTGATACCAAGGGATATGATCAATAGTGACGTTTGAATTAGAAGGGGGATGGTGATGTCGCTGGAGGACAAAGTTGATCCACGTGATTTGAGGTGGTTCGGACACATGGTTGATGGGAGCTATTGAAAAGGGTGAAAAAAGCGGTGGTTTTGGGGCATAGGCTAAGAGGAAGACCGAAGTTTGGGAGGATTGATGACGTGAAGTAGGCTTTAGGGAGGAGAGACATCAGTGCAGAAGTAGCGTGTGAGCGTGCACTTGATAGGCTTGAGTAGGAAAGATTAGGAATAAATGTGTGTTGATGCGAATGGCCGTTCGTGTGGGAGGACCCGGAAATTATGACACAACAGAGGTGCACTTGGGAAAACTGTCGTTCTCTGCTGCTCATACATATCTAGTACCTTATTCCTAACCCGGAAAGTGTGTTCTTTCAAACGTGAATGTTTCGTTTAACAAGCCATTGGGACAACTTCCAATTATTTGTAATCTTTTTTTGTAGAGATTTCTCAGTTTTACAGCGCGATACTCTTTTGTACCGTGAGACTAAAATAATCCCAACATTCTGATATTTTGATTGCGTTGCTGTTGTAACTCTTTTTTTTAACCAGATGGCGCTAGTGTTGGCATTCGCACTTGCCCTGTTCGCGTTGCATCTATCAGATGCAGCGTCCCAGAGTCGAGTGGACACTTTCACGATGTCCTCCGGAGATTCACTAATCCTTCAGTCACCAAACTTTCCGCAGAACTACCCGAATAATTACAGGTGCGTCGTTTTAGATTTTGGAGAACAACCGAAAGAGTGTAAGAACCAATTTTGCTTGCGGGGGATTTGAATCCAGGGACATGAGAAAACAGTATGATTGTTCTGGAAATCATTCGCAAACTAACCTATCAACTATACAAATAAAGTCAATCAAGCAATTGATTGAATGAAGCAAAATCCCTGTTAGACCTGTTGAAGATGCCACGTTAATGACCTTTTCACGGAGATGTTCACTGGTGTTTATTGCAGAGGAGTAGACACGACCAAACATCAGCAGAATGACGCCAATGTGGCCGCCGAGATCAGTGAAGAAAATCTCTTCAGAATAGGGAGATGAATTAATCTCCTTATTCTGTGTCTATACTATCTAGATCGCAGATCGCCCTTTGCTGCTGGGATCGGAAATGAGGTGCTGGGCGAATTATTGACATTCAATTTCCGTCTATTTTAGAATAGTTTTAGTAATTGAAGGGCATCTACATATTTTTCACAACTGAAATATTTATGCCGTTCATCTTTGAAATAAATATTACATTTTTGCCTATTTAATTCACTTAATGCCTGAAGAATGTTTCGGAATAGTTTTTTAACTCTAAATGTATGAGAATAGGTTTTAATCCATTGAGGTCAATGATTTACAAACACGCAAGATGGTGACAATATAAAGAAGACAATATACCCATCATTGATCCAATTGTTAAATTAGTGTATCCATTGTCTACTGTATCCTACGTGGTATAACTTCAACCAGGCTAATGTGCTTACCTCTACTCCTGCAGGAACCAATGGCTGTATTCCTGCTCAGCAGAATTCAACAACATCCTCGTCCTGAACTGCCCAGTCTTCAACCTCGAGGCCTCTACCAATTGTTCAAAGGATCGTCTTGTGATCGCCTCACGAGGACAACGTCTAGTGTAAGCTGTCATATGATGACTTGTGAGCAAAGTTTGCCTAACAATTCTGTCAAGAAACATTTATAGCATATTTGATCCAAAACCTCCCGTGAGAAATCGGAATGGTGTGGAAAAATGAATCTAGATGCTGTAACTGGCCCAACATTCATGTATCTACATACGGTATCTTGAACAAACACTCATGTATTCAGATACTGAATCTTGCCCAACACTCATGTATCTAGATACGGCATATCGAACAAGAACTCATGTATCTAGATACTGTATCTTGCCCGACACTCAAGTATCTACACACCATATCTTGCCCCACACTCAAGTACCAAGAATATATCGCGCCCAACGCACATGCATCTAGATACTGTATCTTGTCCAACACTGCTTGTGAGGACTTTAAAAGTGGTTTTTATAACATCCTTATAGGTTATAGTCTCGGTTAGGGGTGCACTTGGAACAAGGACAATAACATCCCTATAGGTTACAGTCTCGGTTAGGGTGCACTTGGAACAATGACAATAACATCCCTGTGGGTTACAGTCTCAAATAGGGGTGCACTTGGAACAAGGACAATAACATCCCTATAGGTTACAGTCTCGGTTAGGGGTGCACTTGGAACAAGGACAATAACATCCCTATAGGTTACAGTCTCTTTTAGGGGTGCACTTGGAACAAGGACAATAACATCCCTATGGGTTACAGTCTCTTTTAGGGGTGCACATGGAACAAGGACAATAATATCCCTATAGGTTACAGTCTCTTTTAGGGGTTCACTTGGAACAAGGACAATAACATCCCTATAGGTTACAGTCTCGGTTAGGGGTGCACTTGGAACAAGGACAATAACATCCCTATAGGTTACAGTCTCGGTTAGGGGTGCACTTGGAACAAGGACAATAACATATCTATGGGTTACAGTCTCGGTTAGGGGTGCACTTGGAACAAATACAATAACATCCCTGTGGGTTACAGTCTCGGTTAGGCGTGCTCTTGCGACAAGGACAATAACATCCATATGGGTTACAGTCATGGTTAGGGGTGCACTTGGAACAAGGACAATAACATATCTATGGGTTACAGTCTCGGTTAGGGGTGCACTTGGAACAAATACAATAACATCCCTGTGGGTTACAGTCTCGGTTAGGCGTGCTCTTGCGACAAGGACAATAACATCCATATGGGTTACAGTCATGGTTAGGGGTGCACTTGGAACAAGGACAATAACATATCTATGGGTTACAGTCTCGGTTAGGGGTGCACTTGGAACAAATACAATAACATCCCTGTGGGTTACAGTCTCGGTTAGGGGTGCTCTTGCGACAAGGACAATAACATCCATATGGGTTACAATCATGGGTAGGGGTGCACTTGGAACAAGGACCGAAAATAATTTCAGCCTCGGAGAGTGTGTAAGGGCTTGCGAAATTGGCACCGCGATCTGTCGTCAGTGTTTCTGGTACTCAATACCTAGCAACCCAGTTCATTAGGAATGCCTTGGCTACGGTCTCTGCAGTCGTGTCCACTGTCGGTATTGCGTCGGGCCATCTGCTGTATCTATCTATTATAGTCAGTAAATAACGGTAGCTATTGCTGTGCGGGAGTGGGCCGACAATGTCCATGTGGACCGCTTTGAAACGGTCTGAGACTGCTGCAAAATGTTGAAGAGGTGCCTCATTGGGGCGAGTTATTTTGACCGACTGACAACTCTGATACAATTGAGCTTGTTTACGAATAATTTTGCTCATGTTTGGCCAAAACGCATTGGCCTTAATCATTTGGACAGTTCGCCTGATACCGGGATTGGCGAGGTCATGCTGAGACCTTATGTACCGCTTGCGCATTGATTTCGGAATGAACGGTTGTGGCTGGGCAGTAAAAATTCGTAGGCAATACTATTTCTGCCATCTAATTTGTATGAATATGCTTCGCCTTTTTGAAACGTATTGCTCGTCGACCATGGATTTTAATTTCTTATCGTGGAGGTGAGTGTTTGCAAGTTCTTCGAGTGTTATTTGCTGGGTCCGCGACCACATTTATCGCATTGGCTCAACTGAGCGCATCGGCTACTACGTTATCTCTACCGCAGGTGTATCGCACGTCCGAAGTGAACTCAAGAATGTAAGACAGATGCCTCAACTTGCGGGGGGAGTGCTTGTCCAAATTTGAGGTTTGGATCGCCTTCGTTATGGGCTGATGATTGGTGTAGAGACAAAACTGTGTCCCTTGAAGCGCATATTTGAAGTGCTTTATTGCAAGGTACGCTGCAAGTAGCTCTCGGGAGAACGTCAAGTATTTGATCTCTGTCTTTTGTGAAACGCTTGCTAAAGAATGCGAGAGGTTCTACCCTTTCATCTACCGCTTGTTGCAAGACCACTCCTGTCGCAGTCGCTGACGCATCTACTACAACTGATAACAAGCATGAACGCTTTATCTGCTTCAGGCGTCCAAGCCAGTACCGTTGATGTGCCTTCACGCATGAGCTTTAGTAGGTCATTGATGGGTTTTAAGGTTTCGGCGACGTGAGGCAGGAACCTGTGATAGTAATTCACCATGCCCAAAAACCTACGCAAACCGTGCATGTCCGCCTGTTTTGGGCAGTCTTTGATGGCTGCGACCTTGCTCGGAAGAGGAAACCTAGAATATTTTCTATATTTTCATTGTTTTTCATCATCTCCACCTTATGAGTCTTTTAATTACATGTATCGGATTGTTTTTAATATTATTACTTGCACGAGTGCCATGGCGACTGCACAGCGCAAAATATCACAATAACGCAGCAGAAGGCCACTGCACGACTTCAAATAAGGTTGATGCGGGCCACACTGCTCAAATTCAGTCAAGTTCAAAGCGTTGAACTGGACGGCAGCGCGGCAACGCAGCGACAGCAGTTTGGCAACGCGTAAACACAGTGCAGACATCCAGCGCATAGAGTAGCGTGCGATGCGGTCACACACGCGGCAGGCATTGCCCAAGCAGCGAGTCAAACAGCCGAAAGCATCACTGCGTTAGAGGAAATGACTCGCGGCGCATAATTCGTAACTGTTCAGGTCAGCCAAGCACGAGCAGCGGTGACCAAGCCCCGAGTGTTGAAATTGACTGTCCAGTCAAGTACAGTGCCGAGCGACGCATCAATTGTAACTGTATAACTCAACTAAAAATAAATGCGTTACATCAGAATTGATCATTGTAGCGTTTTCAGATTAACGACGTTAATGTTTGCATAAGCGTTCATATTATACATATCGTGACTGTTTAGACTCTAAACCAAATGCGAATCGGAGCGTTCAAATTTTAATTCTGTGTCACGGCGATTCAAATTGAACAACGTCCATAATTGCATAACTGCGAATTCCGAGATACTCAATACCGTTCATTCTCAGTACAATTCATTTCAGTTTATACCAAATTCTGTTTTGCAATTTAAGATCCGAGCGCGTGCAAGCAAGTCAACATGGTGGAAACCGACGAAAACGTACCACCACCGCCACCACCCCCGGTAACGACACCGAAAACGCCGATTTCGGTCCAGCTTCTACCGTTCAATACAAGCGGTGTACCGTTATGGTTTGCGCAAATCGAAACGTTATTTGACCTTCAAGCGATAGACGACCCGTTGGTCCAATTTAAGGTAGTGATTGGTGCGTTAGGACCGGATGTAGCGACGGCAATAAGAAATATAATTTTAAATCCTCCCAAGGAAAATCCTTTCGCAACCCTCAAAACCAAGCCGCAAAACAGTAACGAACTTTCGTCGCGACATCGTATTGGAAAATTATTGAGTAGCGAAGAACTTGGCGACACAAAGCCGTCAGCTTTCCTACGTCTAATGTTGACATTAGTCGATGGACTAGCCAAGCCCGACGAAATTTTCCTCAAGACGCTCTTCCTCCAAAGATTCCCATCAAATGTGCAAACACTACTTGCGTTAGCAGTAGACGAGCTAAGCCTGGAGAAATTACCCCTTCAGGCTGACCGCATCATGGAGGTAGATGCACGAAACGGCCCATCGATAGCACAAATCAGCGAACCGGCAACGAACAGTGTCCACGTGTGTAATTTCGCTTCGATGTCACTAAAGCCAGCAATGCCAGCATCGGCGCCACAGAGCCAAATAATAACCACATTATGTAAATTGCTTGGCACCCGAAAAATTTGCACCACTTCACAGCATCCCATGAGCAATGAAATCATCGAAAGTTTCCATCGCACTCTCAAATCAAGCCTCAAGTGCCAACAAAATTCGCAAGATTGGCACACAAACCTCCCACTAGTTCTGTTAGGCCTGCGCACGGCACCTAAAGCAGAGCTTGACCGTTCTGTGGCAGAAATGCTGTATGGCAGCACACTACGTGTCCCAGGGGACCTCGTGGAACCCACGGACAACAATGATTTAGCTCCAAACAAATCCGCCATAAAAATACGCCACGTCATGGTACGTTCAAAATTCCATGTTCCAAATATAGACCCCAATCAAGGGCAAAATTGATCCAGCGCTCCAAACATGCACGCATGCATATATCAGGGTTGACTCTGTACAGCGGCCACTGACCAGACCTTAAGAAGGTCCTTTCCGCGTAGCCAAACGAGGCACAAAAGTATTCAAGTTAATCAGCAAAAATAAATTGGAAACTGTCTCAGTGGACAGACTAAAGGCAGCGATAATGTTACCCGAGACTGCAGAGGACAGCTCGAGTGTAATTTCAACAACGTGCACACCACTTGTGACGCTTCATAGAGTGCGCTTCAGTGAACCGTTAGCGCTCACAGTCACACAGCCACAAGCGCAGCACGCCTATAGCGCGACAAACAACCCCCCCCACAACATGTGTCACCACCAGAAGGGGGGGGGGATATCACTAAAGAAGGGGCAGTGTAAGAGCTCGCGAAGTCGCCTTCTGCATTGCTCTCCCTCACGTTAGCGGTCGCGCAGTTCACTTCCTGTAAATAATGTATTTTCTTTTAAGATTAAGGTATTATATTTTAGACCATAGTATTAACGCCTATTGGAAATGTGTCGTGGATGCAGTTTTCCCTCTGACGGCGGGAATCCCTCCGCACGTCAACTGCAGTTTTTCCTCTGGCGGTGGGAATCCCTCCGCACGTCAATTTGCCATCAAGCAGTGCGGGACTCCAGCTCAAAGTTCCCGACGTATACTGCAGGGATCCATTCAGTAACAAGGATTTTGGCGCCACCAATCAGCGCCAGAACGGCAACAAGGAGTGGACGCAAGCAAATCAGCATATAGGAAGCGGCACAGGGATCTTGAGAGGCTAAGTCAAGGATTAAAGAAGAGTTTTTAAATTAAGAATTACTGACAAATTATTAGAATAATTTTTGCCCATTACTAGCCTTAGTTAAAAAAAGGCAACATCTATACAGTTTAAGACGTATGGAGACAAGTTTTCATTAGAAATAGCGAATAATTGGCACAGCCACATCAGCAGTCTGTCCCCTCTGGCTGTAGTCATTCAAGTGTCGGCAAAGCCAGAGGCTCAGGCCCGACCGCCAGGCTAAACCTCACTCAGCCTCCATCATAGGCAACAACAGGTTCTCAAGGCTCACCACGGCGACAAGTCTTTGTCTCCTCTCCTATCCTGAGCCAGGGCGACTCGAACACCCAATCAATATGACAGGAGACTATACTATTTGTTGCTTTAATAACGCGTGGCGATAATATTCTCGCCCCATTATGTTCGGTTGTGATTACATTTATCTAATTGGTCATTTAAAGTAATAAATCACCCCTTGCACTGTCATGTTTTCTTCTATTAAAATGACTACTTTGATTTTTCACGTGGTGCTACAATTTGAATTGCATTATATCAGATTTCACCAATAAACTAAATTTACACATGAATTCTCTCGTAATTTAACCTCATTGGGTCAATATCATTAAGGTCAAACCATAAAATTCAGCCAGGTGAATACCTTAAAAGTGTGACCTACACAGTCAATCAATAACTAGTCTTATCACAAAAATTATTCAAAAAGTACAATGTATAAAGCTGTTGCACCGGTGTAAACCAAGCCTTGCTGGTGCCATGTCGTCGTTAGTCGTTTTCAAAATGATTAATAATAGCAGTAGCACGAGTTAGGCTTCTCCTTGACATCTTCTGATCAAGAATTCGAACAATTACAAATGTTCGGACTCGTTATTTTGTATTACATTTAAACTACAAATCTGAATACATTATTTCTTAAACGCCTCCAACGCATTGTATATAATGTACTTCTCATTGCCATGACCAATCACAAGTGATGAATAGGGTTAAATTTGTTATATCGTTGATAGCGTCGCCTTGGCCGTTACTAGGGTCAAATCAACGTCTCTCGTCCGTTGTCCGATAACGAATGCAGGGCAAATCTGCACTTGAGCAGCCCAAGACACCCAAAGTACATCGAACAGTCCGGGCAGAAATTGCCATAACTTCTTCCTTCCAAGTGGGAAAAGTGTAAACCATCTAATTAACGATAGCGATCTCTTTATACCATTGGAAGAGCTCTGCTAGCGGAAGACAGCAGGTCAATGGTGAAATGAGTAATAAAAAGTTTTTTTACAAAGGTTGTTAGAAACGAAAGTATTATGAAAGAAAATGCCTTGTCTGTACAAGTTCTTAAGCTGTAACGTATTGTGAATTTGCTTATTAAACCTCCTATTCCAGTAAGTGCGGCAGCGACTCTCCTAAAGGGGTCACCATAGCGTCAGGATGGATGCGCCTTACCTTCTCCTCCAACGCCGACAGTATAAGGCAAGGTTTCAACTGCTCCATCACCTGCATGGCCACCCCAGCTCCCACCATTGATCCAAGTTTTGTCACAGAATCCACTCCGCCAAACTTCTCCCCCTTGGCCTGTGGAACATACGGCCTCATTCCTGGGCAGGAGGTGGTCATCCAGACCACCAACTTCCCACAACCCCATAACACGACTGTGCGGTGAGTGCGAGGGGTTGTAAATGTACGTTTCTGTTTCATACGTCACTAACCAACTGATGTACGAACAGAAAAATTGAGAAAGATCTCGGAAAAGTAATTGAAAGGCGTGCTCTTCAATTGTTTAAGCTGATACGATGAAGGGTCGAGGCAGGTTAGGGATGATGCTCCTGAGAATAATAGGGAGAGCAGCCCGACTAAACGCCTCCTTCACATTGTTTTCGCGTACTACTTTTCACACAATTACATAGTAGTAATAAATAGCGTAAATAAAAGTAAATAATTTATCTGAAGCGAAATAATAATTACTATCTCAGCACGAGCGCGCTAGTGAACGTAATTCTAAGAAGAAGGCCAGAATAGAGTGAAATATTACCAGCTCTCCACGTTGAGCTAGCTAGTGCTTTGGAGTGAAATATTACCAGCTCTCCACGTTGAGCTAGCTAGTGCTTTGGAGTGAAATATTACCAGCTCTCCACGTTGAGCTAGCTAGTGCTTTGGAGTGAAATACTACCAGCTCTCCACGTTGAGCTAGCTAGTGCTTTGGAGTGAAATACTACCAGCTCTCCACGTTGAGCTAGCTAGTGCTTTGGAGTGAAATATTACCAGCTCTCCACATTGAGCTAGCTAGTGCTTTGGAGTGAAATATTACCAGCTCTCCACGTTGAGCTAGCTAGTGCTTTGGAGTGAAATATTACCAGCTCTCCACGTTGAGCTAGCTAGTGCGTATAAGTAGTCGCCAGTACTTTATAATGACTATTGAATCATTGTTAAGCTATGATTCACGGGCAATATCTATACAATCTTTGCCTGGAAGCAAAGGATCAAAATTGTACAAAAATTGTGAAGTAAAACACCAACTGAAGAGAACGCTATAAGGAAAGACATGAACTCCAATGGTTCTTTGAACAATATGACCTGAAAAATGTAAGGCTCAGGTTTCATTTTATTCACCAATGCAAAATTGAGTTTCACCAACTTTTCTGGATTACATACCTATACACTTTTCACCATACATGGTCATTGAAATGTAAGATGACCTAGCATACTTGATACACTTTCATGTGCAAATTCAGGTGCCAGTGGGAGTTCTCTTGCCCAGCTGAGGCCGATCACACTCTGTCCTTCAACTGCCCCACCTTTCAACTCGAGTCATCCAAAAACTGCGTCTGGGATCGGCTTGTAGTGAGTTCCCGAGTATCCCGTGCCGTGTGAGTAGTAAAGAAGCCTATTGAGAGTATTAATTACCCAGTTATCAATATTGTCTTTGTGAATCTTCCTAATGGTGATATCGTTGAAACATTGATCACAGATACCATAGATTCTTAGACGAGAAATTGATTTTTTTTATTTGTCAACGGCATGATTTATTATACTTCATTACTGTATTCACTAGTTTCACTATGCATATATATCTATATATATATATATAC
>SDVV010036127.1:0-10982 GCA_016164225.1 Gammarus roeselii
TCATGTATCTAGGATAGCAAACTCCACAAGAGAGAAGCGCACAAAAACACAACACACACACACACACACACACATACACACCACAGCTCACCACCCCAACACCACTACTACGTTGAGGCCAAAAAAAAATGGCTACTCATACATACACACGTACGTTACTGTGCACCACACAGAATGTTCAACAGAAGAAGGCAAAGATGCAACACACCCAGACACACAGCCACCACCCCAACACCACAACAACACCCAGAACCCAGAAATACCAGACCACACACACACACACACACACACACACACACACATGCACACACACACACACACACACACACAAACCAAACTCACACTCACACTGCAAGAGCCACCCAGTAAGAAATGGAGCATCCAGCAGGCAACCCCAAAGTCAAGACACCAATATGCTACAGAAGAACCCCCCCCAAAGCTAAACAAACTCAAACAGAATATCTCCTAGAAACTCCGCCAGCAACCCCTTGAATGCAGCCAGGGAATCTGATTACACCACAAAACTAGGAAAGCTGTTCCACAACTGAACACATCAAGCTCCAAAGAACCTTCTTTTGATGTTGGTATTGCAAGCCGCCATCAAAAGCTTATAGGGATGGCCTTGTGTTCTCACATCAGTGCCCTCCAAAAAAGACCTCCAAGGTCAAGGCCACCATTCAACCAACGTATGATCCTCCAGTACTTGATAAGGTCTGCCCTGAGAAACCTTCCTCTTATAGAAAATAAGACAAGTTGCTTCAGCCTAGAAAACTAATCCAAATCAACCAGTCCATCCACATTCTTTGTCCATCTCCTCTGCACTGACTCCAGCAACCGCAAATCCCTAAGAAAATCCACATTCCACAATGACAAACAATAATTCATGACAGGCCTGATGTGCATCACAAAGAGGAACACCATCAAGTGAGGATTGCGGCAAACGGTGGATCTTGGTAGATTGTTGGCCAATCTCGTAGCCTTTCCCACTACCTCTCTGATATGATGGTGAAATTTTAGTTTTACACCCACCACACACACCTAGATCTCTGTGGAACTGAACGAACTTCAATGGAATACCGCTCAAGTAGTGCCAAGCCAGCGTATCATTGCAAGACCACTTGGCAAACCCACGTGCAAACCTCAACACAACGCTCTTCTCAGAGTTGAGCCTGAGATTCCAAGATGCAGCAACCCCGCTGACTGTATCCAGATCTGACTGCAGACAAGACACCAGCAACTGCAGACTACTTCTCACCCTCTTGTATTGAAGGAATAGCTTTTAGTCATCAGTAAATTACTTGGAAGAGCAGAATGCTCCATTTGTGATGTGGTTCACAATGATCAGAAATAGCACAGGGCCCAGTACCAACCCCTGAGGAACATCACTAACTACCTCCCTCGACCCACTGCAACAACCATCAACTGCGACCCTCATAGAACGACCAGCCAAAAACAATCAAATCCAGCCAAGGAAAACCAGACCAACTCTCACCTCGTTCAGCTTGTGAATCAACACATCATGAGACAACATCGAATGCCTTAGTAAAGTTGAGCAGCACAACATCCACTACAAAACCATCATCCTTTTCCTGTTGGTCAAATCAATGCTGCACCTAAAGAATGGCAAATATTTGTGGTCCTATGAATCATATGTCTTCACTTTATAGCTGCCACATCACTTTAACTGCATGACTTTTGTATTTTTTTATGCATCACAATGCTAAGTAATTAATGCAGTGCACACTCGAGTAAACTCTAGCTGCCAAATCACTGCTTCACTTGAATTGTAGACTAAATTCATCTTTTTGCATCAACTGAAAGCTACAATGTAATCTCAAGAAACATCTTTAATTTACTTGATAAACTAGGAAAATCTCAACTCCTTCCAATTTTTTTGCTGTACATTTTGTCAACAGCTCTGGTGGCTGTTTCTTTGAACTGTTTGAAGACGTACAATTTATTTGTGTGCAGCAACAAATTTTAACATGCTATAGTTGTTTGTGCTACTTAGTAACTATCTTTAATGTCCTACACTCCCAGCCATCAAAATTTTTGAGGTGAAGTATTTTTCACAAAAAATATTATCGAACATAAATTTTTAGTTTGTTTAGTATGTCTCCTTTTCCTGAGAAACTATGAAATCCCAATGGCAGAAAACATGTTGTGACATGAAGTTGAAGGTATAATTTTTCTTAAATCATATTTTTTCATGTGGTTAAGATATCTAACAACAATTTTTAGAGTTTTTAGTATGTCTACAGCTCCTGAGAAACTATCAAATGCCTATGGCAGAAAACTTTTGTTTGCATTAGAACTGATGATATTGTTAATTGTTGGATTACAGATAAATGTGATTCTTCTCCCCCATCGGTTGGGATAGAACTACACTATTAAATTTCAAGAACTAGAAGCTCAAAATATAATCTCCATGATTTTGTCAAGCAGTTGCAAATGCTACATGGTCAAAAATCAAACTACTGTTGTGATTGAGGCAGGGTTGTATTACTATTTTGATGTTTTGTCCTTCAAGCAATGGAAACAACCAGGCAAAAATTTTGTTGATTCATTATTTTTGAAAAGCATAAGCAAGTGAATAGTATTTTCTAAGTAGCATGAGACTGTTTGTGTCATGTGTTATGATGAATTCCATCAGAATCATCCCAGTAAAAAGTAGCCATCTGTAAAATAAAATTTGAAAATGGTTTCCTTCCTAGTCCTAGCACATTCTCTTTTACAGTTGAGCATTATGTTATTTTCTTGAGGGTTGATATCTTGATTCACATAGGTATACTTGATACTCCAGTGGGGCATAATTTCCCTTTTTTTTTGTGATTTTGAAATGGCTGTCAAGGCTTTATTTGTATATGTGTATGGTAACAAAATATTGCACTTATATAGTGTCAAGTCTAGTAAATCAAATGGTGCAATCGGACTTCAGTTATCTGTTTCAGTTTTTACTACTAAATTTAAAAAAAGGGGTAACTTTTCCAAAAATTTGCGCTTGGCTAGGTTTGTGCCCCTGCTTTCAATGTATAATCTGGTCAGGTTTTCATGACTTTTTCTGATAGAAGAGGACGCGCTGCATTCAGTGATTCTTTCAAAATTGCTCTAAATGTCATGGTTTTTGAATTGTAGAAGAATTACAAAATATAGTCAAAATTGTTGCCTGTTCTTTTTTAGCATACACATTTATGAAACGTGACTTTATTATACTAGTGAGTAAAGTCATGGTGTACAGAAATATTTTGCATCCAATTTTACATGAATTTCTTCAAATACTAATTCATGTGAGATGCATATTTTAGCTACAATCTCTGAGGCCATATGGACATGCTCCCCTATTCACACTTTTTGCTCTGCATCCATATGGAGACAGATGCCCTGTTTGACTGCAAAAAAAGAGTTCGCGCTCACAGAAATGCGTATAGTCTCTAAACCAGCTATGAGGCTACTGAATGGATTTCAAATTTGTGATCAGCAGGAAAAATCCTTTCTGGTGATATATATAGCACTTTAGGGTTGAGTGTGGCCATATGAAGGTTATTTTTTGCTTCCAGATGGATGATGGCCCCACTGGAGTGTTAATATACAGATACAGGTGCAAGGCAGAATCCCCTCAAACAGGTGGGGGCCACAGGCAGGACAATCCTTGTACTCCTATCCATCACTATACAAACCAGGACCCCACAGCAAACTCGTGTGTCAGGAATATGGTCAGAGACCAATATCAGCAAAAAAAAGGCACCTCTGCAGCATAATGATTGCCATGCCTTTCCCAACCCATGTCCATCCAGCTACCTAGCAATTTGCTAAAGGCAGAGTCAGCGTCATATACTGATCCATTTGCAAAAACTCATTCTTCTATCCGAAAGGATGATTCAAAAATTCATCCATTTCTCTATCCGTTGCATGTTCTTTCGCTACTGCACACTGATGTCCCCCCCCTGCAGAAGCCTGCTTTAGACCATCCATCCACTCAAACTTAGGTCTTCCTCACCTTTTTCACCAATCTTCCATTGTCCATCCTCACCATGTGCCCAAATTATTTCAGAACACATGAATGTTTTCTGAGTTTCTACTTCCTCACCATCTTGCTCCATTTTGAACAATAACATTATTTATTCTATCCCTAAGTGTCATTACAGCCATCCCTTCAAAAACATTTGACTTTCTCTAATCCCCCAAGCCTTGGCCTTGTAGAGCACAGTTAGGAATACTACCCCCTGATATAACCCTCTCTTTGCTTCAAAGTCCAATGCCTTACAGCTCATTACACTCATTACGTGCACCCAACACTTCCCACCCTTCCATCATTCTAGATCTCACCTCAGTTTCCATAGCCCAGTCACCTCCAAATGAGAGCCCAGAGACTTGAAGCAGTGAACTTCCCCCAATAATTAGGAAAATAATAATTGCTATAGGAAAATAATCATTCCACCTTAACCCTTGCAAAACCGTATAGCCATATATGATTTTTCCCTGATAACTTTTCTACTAATAAGTGCACGCAAACCAAAAACATACCATTTGATTTGTTTTGCTAATCGGTTCTTTTGAGCTATACCGTGGTTACATAAGGTTAAATTTAATTACCAGCTGTGGAGTCCAAAACCCACCTTTTGTAATTATTTTTCCCAAATTTTGGACTAGATCAAATAAAATTGATTAGCTTCAAAATGATTGGTCATACACAGCTCTCTCGCTGAATTTCTAGTGAAATTGTGCTTCTTTTGGGGCTAATAATTTGATCTAATTAGGCATTTATACCACATCCTTGACATTTTTGATCAAAATAATTTTTTTCTTTTAATCATGAATCAGGAATTTGAATCAAAACTACTAAGATGATGCAAAAACTTTTGTTCAATCAATTGTAGCTTATTTTCTTACAAATAAAACAGAACAAACCACATTATTCCAACTACTATAGTAATCAAGCTACATGCAGAGGCACAAACACTAGATTTGAAAATCTACCTATTTATAACCAAAATTTCATATTTTACTCCGTTTTTGAGAATATTTCAAAACTTGGAGACAAAATACTTGAACCTTCTATATTTTTGCTCCTCAGGTTATTCTCCATCAAATAATCACTATTCCATGCTTGAGAAAGAAGATTTGGGGCACTCACAAGCTATTAGGGCTTGAAAAAGGATCACATTTCTACATATTGCTAAAAAAAGTGAGAAAAAAAATCTTCTAAAATTTTTTGTGATTCTTTTCTGATTTTATATAAACTTTTTGATTTTTTATAGCATTAAAATAAATATTATTACCATTTACATAAGTCTAGGCTTGAAAATTCAATAAAATACCTATTACATTATTCCCACTCTTTCATTAACAAACTCTCTGTCAATTTTGAAAAAAAAAATTAAATCCATATAAAAGTTTGTTTATGTCCCATCACTCTAACTCTAACCAGTTTCTTTCAATATCATGTTCTATATGCCCACCCAGCATGCATTTACAAAAAAATGCCAGTCCTGCAAGGGTTAACCTAAGAAGGCATTACAGAGTTGTGCCATGTTAACGTTTCTCATGAACAGTTTACAATGCGCTGTTCTTTTCTCATTTGGCATAACAACTACTTTTTTCAACAATCTGATAAAGCTGCTCTGGCAAACCATTAGATCAGAAAGGCTCCATTGGTAACATTGGCACATTCTTGTTCAATGGAACTCATCTTGGACTTTCAAAGTAAGTAGGTACCAGTTTGGAAACAGAACTCTGACTAGGCTCTAATATTCATTATTCCTTATGAACAGTGGCTGACTGATGTGGAATAAAAAAAGCTCAACTAAATAACATTGAACAATCACTCAGAACCTACAAGTCACTTAAATCCCCAGTTTGATTCACGCTATCACCAACAAAAACTTATCACTGCAGGTCTTGCATGAATCACCTAAATAGACAGTAGTAGGTCATCCTTATAAAAAGTTATCCCACCCTACATCTAATTTCAATACTTGTTTCTATCTCTGCTGTTTACAAGGAATAACAAATATAGAGCCTAGCCATGCAGTTCATTTCTAACTTGCAATCACTTGGCACATTCAAGGCAACTTCTGCTGAAAAAGAATGAGTTATTTGCCAAAAGTAGTAGCCCAAATGAGGCAGACAAAAAAAGATCGTTAGTAACTTTTAACTGTCAGAAGAGATCAGACTACTGATATTAAAAGTGTCTTGCTGTTAATGATCAATACAGTGGCAGGCAACATTGACACAATGCTGTTAGCCATTGAATTAAAATTAGAAACCGTGCAGAAACAATTTCACAAATTTAAAGGTATGAAGAACAGTGAATTAGTAGTAGTCAAAGGAATTGTCAAGACCATTCTAAATCAAGTAAACAATCTTCAAGTGCACCTAGACTCTGAATTGGCTGAAAAGCATACAGTTCTGTGTGTAGAGACCAGTGGTTGCATGTAATTGTTGAAAAACTTGAGAGACTTCAAAGATAACTAGTAGCTAACTGTATTTTACTGCAGTGAACAAGAGACTTCCAGATGGTGTCAACAAATCTTGTTGGGGCCTTGCCTTGCTACAACCTAACTGACACAAAACTGATTTGAAGTGTTCCCCAACAAAATGAACCTAGTAAAGAGAATAGAGAGCCAATTATTGTGCTTGAGGACTACAAACAATAAAAAAGTGCTGATATGTAAATGCTCAGTAAGCCTTAGCTACATGAAAATTCAGCAAAGTGCAAATGAATTCCAAATAAAAGATGTGATAAAGATGAATGAGACATGAAAAGATGAAATTTTGTCTAATAATATCAAGCAATTGGTCTAAAAAAATAGTCATTTGTATCCTGCCCCTTTCAAACTAAATAGTTTGAAGATGAGCAAGATTATGCATCTTAGCAATTGCCTAGCAACATTCTGTAAAGCTTGGCAAATCCTATTCTCATATCCCTGGGAAACTATGATCAACCTTTTGTACTATTATTTGAATACACCCACTAACATGGCATGCATAAGCAGGTATGGACATGATGCACTCAAAAACCTCTTCCAGAATGATGGAACTGAACTCATTTATGTAAATAGATCAAGATGCTTTGGTCATATCTACTCAATCCCTACTCCAAGGTCTGCAAAAACAGCCCAACCCTGTGTCAGAACTTGCACGAATGTAAACTCTGATGCAGAAATAGTTTGGGAACGGACACCATTGGTAAAGTACCAATACAAGAAAACAACTTGAGTCCCAATGCAGCCCCTAGCAGATAGAACCAAAACTTACAATTCCAGAACTAACAATAGTATCTGAACAGTTTTAACTTGGGTCTCTCACCTCAGCAGAAAGGACCCTCCAGCAGCACCACAAACCAGTAAGAAGCAACAGAGCTGGGGAGGCAAGCACAGCCATGTGCGCCAGTTTAATATTGAGAACAGCTATGTAATTGCATGTTTAGGAACTGGAATTTGTGTGCACCAATGGCTTCATATGAACAAACAATATGCTAGAGCAATGTAATGCTGCACCGCACTGCGCAGTGTACAACAGAAAAAGTGCATGCAGGAGTATTAAACCCACACCACAACCCACAAAACTACCACTCCAACATCACAAAAACATAAATATTTGCACAGAAACACCCCACCGGTTATTCACAGACAAAAAGAAGACTGCTGCATGAGCCACCCACAAAGAGATGAAGCATCTGGCTGGCAGGGATCAACATATGAAAAAAGGATCCCCTCTAAGCTAAACCAACTCAAATGGAACATCCTAACTTCTAAGTTGACTATATGGCATTCATCACATCCATGATGATGTCCATGATGTGTGTGGCTGCTCCATAAAGAGGATCAATGTCATAGGAAACAATTGTGATGTATAAGATGAAATGCCTCAACATAGGTGCAGCTCATGCTTGGAAAGTAAAGGTATTGTTCAAATGTTATGTGAATGCTAGAAGTCTCGAAAACAAAATGAATGAATTGAGTGTTCCCACAATGAACCAAACAGATTGACATAGTTGATAGCAACTACAGAATTATTGATGAAATTTAGCTCTAATAATTATCTAGGTAAATTTACTCACCCAGACTTCTCACAATTTCACAGAGAAAGACAAAATCGAGAGGGTGGAAGAGTTTTTATTCCTCATGGAAACTTCTCAACAAATACTAGAAGTCCCTATTCCAAGCAGTAGACACAGCAGTAGACA
Source organism: Gammarus roeselii (assembly GCA_016164225.1). Classification (NCBI taxonomy): domain Eukaryota; kingdom Metazoa; phylum Arthropoda; class Malacostraca; order Amphipoda; family Gammaridae; genus Gammarus; species Gammarus roeselii. The sequence continues at coordinate 8,189 of SDVV010036127.1, forward strand.
CAACATGGTATCAATTCAAGTAGTCTGATTACCTACTGTCATCAACCCGCAAAGAGTATGGTGACAGATAATAATTTATACAATGCCCACATTGAGGTTGTCATAACACAAAATGTAATTGTGCATGGAGACTTGAATATTTTTATCCTTGATTGTGAAATAGACAAATTGACTGCCACCTTCAATACCAGATCAATTTTGATGAAAATTTCATGATCCAAACGGTAAAAACATTCACAAATGACAGCAATATCCCTGACATTTTTTGTTCAAGCAATTTTCATGTTGCTAAAACTTGAAATGTTTGAGAGGTGTGGTAGGAATGATGCTGAGATAACAGCATTGTTTGAATTGGAACTGGATGTCAGAAATGTTGAAGGACAGAGTAGATTCACATGTTATGAGATCATTCAGGCACATAGTGAGGATAAATGATGAGAGATTGGTGTATAAGGGGATTAAGGCAGATTAACAATAAAAAACTAGGTTACTTGTTCTGAGTGCCATAAATGATATTATTTTACAGTTCAGATGCAGTCTTCAGCCAAAAGTAATCATTGACAATTTTTGTTAATCTATAATCATTAGTAAATTATATTTTGTTTATGTGGCTGCTACCCTGCTATGTGATCTTTCAGTTTTGTATAAGAAATCTTGAGTTTGCTAGTTGATATAAATGTTAAATGTCTTCATAAATTATCTACCTAACTTTAAAGTTAGCTATCTAGTTACTGTATGTAATTATGTTTCACAGATTTTCATTGCACAACATGGATGTTACCCAAATAATTTTGTTATATTTAGCTTTTGAAATAAAGGGCTATGCATTTTTCATTTTGTCAGCAGGAAGTTCAGAAGGGAGGAATGTTCAATTTTTTTTTGTCCTTGTAGCATTCAATGTACAGCCATCTTTGAATACCAAGTCATGTTATTTTTTGTAAGCTTGTCATCTATTTGTCTGATTATATTCACAAAGTAATTTTGATAACACTGCTTCTTAATTTCCTACTATAACTGACAAATGAAACTTGATTTTGTTGAAAAAATAATAACAATTTTAATGTTGTGTAGCTACTTGGTTGGGAACATAATCTGATACATGTATCCTGCTATTCCCACCTCTGCTCTTAGCTTATATTTTACCTACCAGGCTTTCTTGCTCTGTCAATTAGCTACTTATCTTCTGGGTTGTTGTGATTGATCCTAGCTACCTTGTTCTGACCTTTTTTTTAGCCGGTCACCTGGACAATTCAGAGTAAGGTACTCAATATGCAGAGCTAGGCAAAAAACTGCTCATAGCCAAGGTCAACAAAGTTGACTTTTTTGTTGAAGATTTAAATTATAAGTCAGCTAAAAATATCAAGTATCTTTTCAGTTGATTTATTTTTTAAGTCAGGAATATAATTTATTGACTAGTAACTTTTTGTTGTGTTTACTTTCTATTATCCTATAAAATAATGTACATCCATATCTTATTCCAATTTCATTTGAAACAGCAACCATGGAGATGAGTGTGACTCACTAGCTGTCACCAGCAACAAAAGAGCAGTCATTTCAAAACAGAAGTTGCTACTGTTTTCCAAACACAGATAATTTTCATTATAGGACTATAAAAGCTTCTTGACTACACAGGGCAGTTAGTCATATCAATTAGCTATAGTTGAATAAAGGATAACAGTGAAACATTTGAGTTAAGTTCAGAGTAAATTGTACAACTGAACCCTGCCTTTCCATGATGTATAGGTATGCTGAGCCATTTTGCAGTATGACATCATATTCAAGTGGCATTGCTTACACGTGTGCTGGCTGATCACATTATTTCAAGAGAGGATAATGCAATTGAAGGCCTCTTTCTTTACTGGCTGTTTATCTACATTTTGAGCAAAGAAGCTGTTGTGTTTTTAGGTATGTAGTAGCTAAAGGTTTTGCAAATTAGTTTGCAGCCCAAAATTATTTGATAAACTTTCTACATAACACTTCTGTATCCATTGTGGTTCAGTGCTAAAAAATATTGCATAATTAATCTTCTTGATTTATGCTGTTTGATAAAGTTATTAGCTATCCTAGATTCATTCACTAAAATTATACCTGTTTGAACTTGTATGTGCAGAAACTCTTGAATTGTAATTTACTTCTGCTATGCAATTTACCATGTCAACTATTTGTGTTTCTGCATTTCATCTATAGATGCTTTAATTTTGTAAATATATATATTTTCTCTTGCCTCACATGCTCAAATTTCCAATTATCTTGTTCACGTTGAAATCCGTCTATTTAGTGTACCCATCGATAATGACTCATTGAAATATTTATTTCCTGTGTGCATATGTTAATAAGTCTTTCTAACTATGCAGTTAGTTTCAGTTAGTTTCAATTTGGTGCCATCGTACGCCAAACAATGTGTGAGTAATGTAATAGACAACCTCATGTCGGACATTGTCTGCTCTCAAGCTAAGTAAATGACAGCTGAAACAGTAAATAGTCATGATAAAGTAAACGTCGGTGATCAAACTTCCTCTGCTTATTTTTCTTGAAATGAATGGTCTAATGTAATGCTTGCATCTGTCTCCACATATTAAAAAGTGGAGAGTAGAGGATGTCCTCCAACATGTCCATCGGTTGGTCCTTACTCTTCAACCCTAGTGTTAAGTTAATATTAAATTCACCCAGGTAGCAAATGTTGTCTTCAGAACAGCTCACGCTGACGAAGACTTGGTACGTATCATCTGTGTATTCTGATATTTCTGTTATTCTGTCAACATGTCATTATACCTAAATAAATTTTAAATCCTTA
>SDVV010036128.1:0-10981 GCA_016164225.1 Gammarus roeselii
TATATATATATATATATATAAAGTTGGGCAATCATCTGGTTCTAGTCACAACATGTCCACTTTTCATTACACCTTTGCCTGACATTGTTATGTAATATTATATGCTATTATCTTTGAATTACATCTATTTAACAATTACACTAAAGCTTGTAAGCTATGGGCAAACGCCCACCCAAGCTGTTCAGGTGGCAAGGTCATGGAGCATGCCAAACCAACACCAACTCTGCGAACACCAACCGGGGTTTTGACCACTCGGACCAGGCTCACCTGGGCTATAGAATAAAACCGGGCACTTCGGGTGTGGTGCTATCCTGCTGGCACCTGTTACTGGCTCTTCCATCCCTGGGTATCTGTCGGGCTGTGCCGCAGACCCCCTACAGGCTTCACTCCCTTAAAATAGCTACCCAGACCTTGAGCATCCTTTGGTTACAATTCTGGGTTTGGGAAATGCAGAGCCGTGTCAAACCACAGGTCTATCACTTCCAGGCCACATCACACACATTTGGACGGCACCCACCCCAGGACCTTGGAAAGCGGAGGATTCACCTTAGCGCCTCTCACCCTTTTCACTGACAGGAGACCGTTCCTGATTAACAGAGGCTGTCTTGAAGTGGGGTTACACGCCAAGGATACTGGAAATCAACCTGCAAACAACAAGCTATAAGTTGATCATTAGCTATATGAATACCTGAACATCCCCAGACCCCCAGCGTACCCCACTCTATTTCCAGTCTAGGCAGCTGGAGAACACACAAGGGAGCTATGCTCACAAACTTTTACCTATGTTTCTTACCTTTGCAGCCTCCGAGGGCTCAGCATACCTGATTGTCAAGTGCATCAAGCCAAGAGAGGTCAGCACAGCCGTGCGCGCCAGCACCTACAAATACTCCCCAGGACAACAAACAGGAAGATGCTGGAAGGGATGCTCACCATTGGCTTTCCAGTATTCTATCTGGCCAGTTAGTTAACAGCACAGGAGCAAGCAATTTCATGCCTTATAGCTTGTAGCTATATAATAGATTATTCACCAAGAACTTAAAATTGGCAAAAGAGTACAGTTTCTACATCAGTGAAGTACCCTGAGCACCTTTGTTTCAGAATAGACTACAGAAAATTTTATGATCGGTGTGTATTTTCCTTCTGTACATACAGAAAATAATCATTATTCAAATTGGTAAGGGCTTTCTTATAGTTAGTGATGTCCATTAACTCCACTACATCAGCAGGCAAGGCATTCGATTCTCTTAACACATCTCACCCTGAAGGACCTATTGTTTTGGAGTGTGGAATGGCTTGCCTGCCAATGTAGTGCAGTTGAAAAATATCTCATTATAAACCAGCTCTTGCTGGTCTAATATATGATGAATTTTAGATTTTGACTTGGCTGATGAAGTTTGAATCATATGTAGTAATGTATGCATGTATTTGTTTTATGTTGTGACTAACAGAGTGGCTGTAAGATCAGTTGCTGGAAGCTTAAATTTCATGAATTTTTCATCCCATTCTATTGTCATTTTTTCTGTTTATGGGGGCTGTGGCATTTGTACCTCTTGTCCTGCTCTGTACTGTCATAGCTGGCGAGTAGGATAGCCTTGAGGCCAGCAAGGTGAGATATGGCACACATGCTAGCAGATCAAGGGAACAGAAGACTACCATTCAGCCATTGATCTTGGCATGCAACACACATATAGTGAGCTGAATTGGACCTACATACATTATTCCATTGTTTCCTGAAGGAAGTGCCTAACAAATTATGGAGATTTTTTGTTTTCAATCACAAGCTTTATTTTGTTGTAAATAAAAGGCCAGTTCTTTCAGTCATCTACTGGCCTGTTAAAGAGCATGCCAAAAAAGATTACTCCAGTTGCTGCTTAGTATATGCCTAAGCTACTTCATAGCTATAAAGTAGCTATGAATGCCTATTGTTATTTATTTTCACTGATTCATATTTTTCTTTCAGATGGATAAGTCAGATGATGCTCTACTGATTGATCAATTTAGTTATAAATCATTCAAAAAATTCCTGCCCAGCTCTACAATTCAACCTTCTATCCACATAACCCACTCCTCCTCTCCACAACACACAACAGTTCACAATGGTGAACATCTGCTATTGGCATCGCAAACACCCTCAGAAAAACGGTTTGCTTTGTCCTACAATTCCCACCACATTCCAGAAAATGTAAATGGATTTGATTATCTACAAACTTCAATGGAGGAAACCGTAATGGCTATTTCACGAGAAGGTCTCCAGCATCCAAGAGCTGTAGTATTTTTACTGCTTTGGTATCTCTTCAGTGCTGGTACTTTATTCCTCAATAAGTTCATCCTCTCATATCAGAAGTTTGACCCATATTTGTTATGTGAGTATTGATAAGCTACCTTACGTTGTGCTTGTACTTTGAACTTTATCTGTCTATATTTTTTCTTTGTACCTGAACAAGGATATATTTTTTTTACTACACATTACCTGTCGTTAGCTATAATGGCTGTAGGTACATATCCCTTGATATTATTGCTTGCTGGTAAGCTGTACCTATCATAAGAAAATAGTATGAAGGATCTATGTTGTGATTGAAAACCGGTAGTATTTTACTAAATAAGCTAGCTTTCTTCTGTCTGGTGTGTTATTGACATTTTAGGTTCAATTTCATGTATTGAGATCACTTTCCTTGGTCAAGTAGCTAGTCAATAAATGGCTCATTACCCAATTTTTATTTATTTATGAGCACAACCCTGTAGCTATTAGTCTTCATGATGTACAATAAATATGTAAAATACTAAAATTTACTCAGATACCTGTCTACTCAAGACTCCAATCAACCAGTTTATTTTTTTTAATGGTAGTTAATAAGTTTTCCTGCTCTCTGATCTAACTGTGACCTTTATCTTGTAGCTACATGGTAGCTCTGCATTTCTCTTAGGTAACAGTCATTAGTTAAGAATTGATTCTTACATATACCTATTCAAACATGCTTAAAACCATTGATTTAATGTGTTGATTCTGTATCCTATTAAGTTTAGGGCATCATTTGATAATAGCAATAAGCTAAGTAGATGTCTATCTTTGTAGCATTGGCTTGGTTAGTCTAACCATTCATGGAAAAGTTATGATGCTCTCTCTTCCCTTAGCTACTAAGATAATATTGATCCAAGTGGGAAGTTTGGCTTGATTTAGTCAACTAGGTTCCATGTTCTTTTAGCAGTGGCCCTGTTTTTTATCAGCATTTTTGTCTTTTCAGGCGGTCTCCAAATGTTTACCACAATGCTGTGTGGTGCGGTGCAGCTGCGCTATCCTCTTGGCTGCTACACTCCGACCAAACCACAAATCCGACCAAACAATTTCTTTCCAAGAATGGCTTTGTTGGGCGTACTGCAGTAAGATCCTATCAATATAAGTAGCCATGAATTGCACAGTATGTCTACTTTTTCCTTATTGGAAAGCTACTAACAATTATTTGGTGAAAGCATCAATGTAATTAAAGCAGCTATAGCTGTTGTCAGTGAATTCATTAGAACTGAGAGTAATCTAGGTAAATTTCAGCATTTGATTTAGTCATCACAAGTCTTTCAACTTGAAAATTTAGTAGCTACAGATATTAATTATAAAAGTTTTTTGTCATTTTAGGTTTTTATGTTATACAGTTTCTTTGATTGCTAGCTATAATATGATTTTGCTGGTTGAAAAATGCCTGTAATGGTGATAGATATTTAATACACTTTCTTTCCAGACTTGGCACCATCTTCTTTGGCCTAGTTGCCCTCTACTACGTGGCTGTGAGCTTTGCCGAGACAGTCAAAAGCACCGCACCTATTGTAACAGTCATCATGTCCTTCCTTCTCAGAGGTATTAACTGCTGTTATTGGTACCCTTTAACATCTTGATGGAATGGTATATCATTAACCATCCTTTGTCAGCATTGTCAGGTTGATACTTGATTGTACCTATTTTACAGATATATACAGTCAGATAGTCACTAGGCCAAATCCTTGAGGAAGGGGGGGAGCAATGACAAGGCGTACCTTATACTTCCCTGGTGCACTCAAACTGAAACATAAACTTAGCTATTTGCAATAAAGGGTTCTGCCGGAGACCCCGCCACATACTCCAGGTCAGAAGCATCGTCCAAAGTTAGTGTCAGCAGCAGGGCTCAACAGTGTACTGGCTTACCCCTGCTGCACCATAGTTTTAGTAGTTCATGTCTCACAGACAGAGGTCTCGAGCAAACGAATCTAGAAAGGCATCCACCAAACAAATTTATTTGATATGGGGACCAGGTGCACCAAAAGGGAGAATCAAAATGGGTTCACAAGTTTCAGTATACTTTACAAAACACACAGCACACTAAGGGAGTTGAGGCAACCAAGAGTAGTTATGGAATCTGCAATGACTACCAGCAGCAGGGCTAAAATTGGTTCATCACCACAAAATACAGTTGAGGACCACTATCTCCCATTTGTCTGCCAGTGCAGCTAAAATCATACACTTTATATTCTAAAACAAAATAGGACATTTTTATTTATTAAATTCAAGACTGAAACAGGCTAACAGGAAACTTTAAAATACAACCAATAGTAGAAGGCACGCCCTACACCACTCCTCCCCACCAGCTTGTTTCAAGCTTGATGGAATGCGAGACAATATCAATAACTTAACCAAAGCTGATTTTGCAGTCATCATCTAAAATACAAAATCCCTCCCCACCAGATCAGGGACAGAGAAAATGTATCCAATTGACTTTAGAAACCTTATCAAATACGAAGTGACACTTTAACACATTTTAATGTAATAACCAAAACTGATCCAGGATATTTTCTCTCTGACTACACTTACTTATAAGTATCTTATCAAATACATCATTAATGTCTCCAGTGAAAAGATTCGGGCTCTCGTTGGAACCAAATGATGAAGGCTAATGCCATATGTTGGGAGCAATGAACAAATCTACATTGCAATCAGAGAGATATGCAGGGTCCAAACTTGAATTGCTATTTGTAGCGTCTGAAGAACAGAATTTACCTACTTTTACAGAACTAGGCAAGATCTCCCAGGTCTCATCTCTAGGAGTCGAAACAACATCAAGAAATAGTAGTGTGGTACCAACTGCACTTTCAATAAATGAAATTTCCATGCTCACAACAAAATCACTCACTGGCTCATTGCATATGTTTTGTATTTCCTGACTAACCAATTGGTAGTAGTAAGCAAGCAGAGGACGCAACATAAAAATATCTTTGTCATTATGCTGCTTGCCAACATTGGAGTCCAGCCCCTAACAACCAAATGTACCAGGCTGTGCAATATTAGAAGTTTCTGGATTTGGCACATCAAAATTATCATGAGGATTTTCTGAAGCAAGCTTCTTCACTATACCCACAGTGCTGGAGCTGAACAGTTCAAATTTAACTTATTTAGGCTACATGATGAGCTGGATAGACATGGTTATGATGTGCAACATTCCTAGTAAATTGTGCATGATCACCTCTCAAATGGTTGTCAATTGAAGAGTCAATGCCCAGATGGGAAATACTGTCAGTAAAAGGAAGCCTAGGACAACTCTGAGAAGTATGTTCCAAACTTACACACAATGAACAAGCACCGCGTTTTGTCCAACACCTAGCCTCCACGTGCCCACGACGTCCACAAAAAAAGTGATGAAGTCTTTCTTTCCTTTCTCCAATGGCTGTTGCTGAATATTTTGCTTCCTCTTCTGCCAGTGGAGGACTCTTGAACATCAAAAGGTTTATCCACGCCAAAGTCGAGGAGCACGGGTTGCTGGCATGATGAAGTCGGGCCCTAAGGTTCAGTTGTACCACCATAGAATTCAGTTTTCTTCTTCTTTCGATCATGATATTTGCCCAGATGAACAATTTCTCCCAAGGTGATGGATCTTCCTAAATTCACAACCACTTTAAATCCCTCTACTGTCTCAATTCGTTCCACAAACCATCGTGGAACAGTGTTCAGGACCTTAGCCCCTAAGTTTTCAGCCCATGTCTTGGCATCCCTGAGAGAAGCCCTCCTAGGAATTTCTTCCAGCCTCATGAAATATATTGAAAAAGTCTCTCCTTCCATCCTAGCACTCTCAAACTCCAACTTATTCTAGACTTTACTATTAACTTTCTGTGATTTGAACCACCTTGACAACGAAGTCTTCATCAGTGAATAATTTATTTTACAATCACCAAGTGCATCAAATGCTTCTTTAACATTGCCCAATAGGAACCTTTCAAGTACTCTTGTGCAATCACGATCACTTCCTTCATATCTTTTTAAAAAGTACCGCTCATAGGCTGAAAAAAACTGCTTCGATGTTTGGGGCCCTTCACCATCAAAAGGTTCAGGGGTCACAGCTTCCCGGAGAATTCTGCCACATTTTCTTCTTCGAGTAATAGGCCCACAGTTCTTAGTATCACTGTCCTCAGAGGTGTCCTCAGACTCTTTGTCTTGAAATTTCTTCTTCATGCAGCCTCATCTGTGTTATTTTCCTTTGGTTGTAAGAAATGGTATTTGAAGCTGCAATGGGAGGTCTTCCAAGCCAAGGTTTGATTTTAGTGAGCTTACGCTGATGATCCCTTCACTCTGCTCAGATGCACTTGAATGATAGTTTTCATCCAGGAAAACAGCCGCTTTGACCATGTCTGTAACCTGAGCAGATTTACCACATGTGTCCACAATTTCTTGATCGCTCCAATAGTTGCTTGCCAGAATGTATTGCAGAATCTTCATCCAAGTGGCATATGAACGGCTGCTACAACTACTCGATGCTTCTGGCAGAATAAATAGGTTGGAGCTTTGACAACACAAGCGCTCAAAATGAGAAGCAGCTATGTCAAACTTACTGTCAGCACAACCATCACTTCGTGCAGGAAGCAACACACTACGTATAACATCTAGGCTGCTCAATAGAATATTTGAGCTTCAAGTGATCCAGATACGACAATCTAAGAAATCCTCACAAACCCGTTGAACACATCTTTTCCAACATTACCTGCAACTGCAATATTAGCTTGATGTGATTTAGGACAGACGATTGTTTATCACTATCTGCCAATGAAGGCACAACTTCTGGTCGTAAATATCTTTTGTCTGGCTTCATCATTCTTCGCGGTATTGGGAGAAGCAATGGCGGCTTCACAGCTGCGCACGAAACTGCAGCTGTACTCCAAGTTGAAATCATAGACAACGATCCATTTGCAGAGAAGCACAGATCTTTTTAAATGGTTGCCACCACGGAGCCTGCTGTTGTGCAGTTCAGAAACCCACGTACGTCAGGCACGGGGGCCCAAGACAACATCTCCCACATGGGGCCCACTGGAGATGTTGTCTTGGCAGCCAAAAACGGAATAGTCGTCAAGATGGGCAACATTGCTGAAGTTGCTGCACTTGCGAGGGAAGGCCGCTCGGAGAACTCGGCCACAGCCTCGGAGGTTGGCGCCATCACTGCAGCCACACAGACTCTACAGGTCACCTCAGTTCCCCCAACCAGCCAATCTACTAAGGAAGGTCAAATAGCTATCTTGCAAACGCACACCTCCCAATTTAGCACTAAGTCCCTGTTCGGGCGCCAGTTTAGTAGTTCCCGTCTCACAGACAGAGTCCTCTAGCAAATGGATCTAGGAAGGCATCAACCAAACAAATTTATTTGATATGGGGACCAGGTGCACCAAAAGGGAGAATCAAAATGCAATCACAAGTTTCACTATACTTCACAAAACACACATTACATTAAGGGAGCCGAGGCAACCAAGAGTAATAAAGAATCTGCCACGACTACCAGCAGCATGACTAAAATTGGTTTCATCACCACAAAATACAGTCGAGGACCACTATCTCCCATTTGTCTGCCAGTGCAGCTAAAATCATAAACTTCATATTCTGAAACAAAATAGGACATTTTTATTTGATAAATTCAAAACTGAAACAGGCTAACAGAAAACTTTATAATACAACCAATAGTAGTAGGCATGCCCTACAACATAGTAACCATGACATAGTAACTATTTCATTTCATAAATATTCAACATTATCTTCTCTCTTCTGCTCTTGTCCCCCAAGTCTCAGCTCTGTAGAGCACATTTGGGGTAACTACCCCTCATACAACCCTTTCTTTGCTTCCATCCCCAAAATCCTACAGCTCATTACACTCTTCATGCGCCCATCACTTGGCACTCTACTTTAACTTGCAACTTTACCTCAAGTTTCTAATAGTTCAGGGTCTTTCTCATCAGAGCACAGATACTTAAAACAATAAATTTTCTTCATTAATTCTCCACTTAAGAAGGCACTACTTCTGTTCGCATCAACATTCTTTGAACATATTAATACTTTACTATTACCTACGATAACTCTTCTTCCTCATCACCCAACCAAACTTTGACACTAGCCCACAAAACTTCTCCAAATTCGCCACCAGGGCCAGGGCCATATTATTGTCAAACAGTAACTGACTCGGCTACCATTTTATCCCATTTACTCCCATCAGCTTTAAGCCACAACCCATTGCACTGTCGTTCACCTCTGACCACTTTATCCATTCAGAGAGGAGACAGCCAGCAAGACATAATGCAGCCATGTCTCAGTCCCAGTTTCACTGTGAATCAAGCACTTGCCTTGCTTCCCACTTTAACACATGCTCTGCTGCAGGCATAGAAACTTTAGACCATTTTTAAATGGTTTTTCGCACACTCCATGCAAAGGCAACACCCTTTACAGCACTTCCCTATCAACCCTGTCATAGGTCTTTTCCCAATCCATGGAGGCCCAGAGCACATCCTTTTCCTTTGCTAAGTACTTTGCATAGACTTGTCTCTGTAAAATTCTGAGCGGCACATCCTCTACCACTCCTGAAGCCCAACTATTCCTCATCAATTGCACCACCTGTACCGTCTCCAATCACGTTGATTAAGTACTTTTCTATAAAACTTACCAATTGGCACATAAGAAACTGATACCTCTCCAGTTGCAGCATTCATTTTTATGTCTTTTGCATTTATACAGCAGGACAATGCAAGCACTGTGCTACTCAATTGGCACCACGCCCGACTCTAGAAACTTATTCCGTTGTTTTGCCAACAATTCAACTATTGTTACTCCTCCCACCTTCAGACACTTGGTTGCAAAGCTGGCCAAACCAGGTCAGCTGCCTTCTGCACCTCTTCTTTAGTTATGTCCACAACCAGTCTCTCCCTCTATATTGGCATCTGTGCACCACCATCCACAGCAACAATGTCAGCCTCTCTGATGTCCTATACATTCAACAACTCATCTAAATGCTTGACCCACCTCTTCCATTCATTACCACTCTCCAACAACTGGCCATTTTCATATTTTTTCACCTTTTTCCTGGTCACCCCACTTCTCACCATTCACCTTTTTCCAGTTGCTACATCTTTTTGTTCTCCAGGCTTTCCTGGTATCAGCCACCTTCTTACCTCTCCTCACCACTCGTTTCACCTCTTTTTCTCTCCATAGTTGTCATAGGCAACCACCGACCTTGCTTGCAACCACTTTTCAAAGGTTCTTCCCATCTGTGCGATTCAAAGTTTGACTGCTTTGTTCCACAACTAGCGCCCTCCTTTCAGCACCCGCCCACATGGCGCACATCATATACATTTTTTGCACATCTCAACAATGTGTCTCTGCATTCTTCTTCAACACTTCTTAGGTCCTGCCTTCTCACGCTGTTATATTTCTCCCTCAGGCTCTGTTTTCTATAGCCAGTTCCTCACTTTCACTATCTCTTTTCCTCCTTCCACTTTTTTTGTTCCTCTTTCACCTCTGCTCCACTCTTACTCTGCTTTCCGCCAGTAAATAGTCATATTTCCTCAACATCCCCACATCCTTCAGCGTCATCATTCTCCTCAAAATCAGTACAAAATCCAGCAGCTCTCTCTCCACTACTGCACTATGGCAGGAAAGGAAAGCGCTGTGGAGGGTGTTGGGTTTGTATGGAGTGGGCGGACATCTGTTGAAAGCGGTGCAGAGTTTCTATGCTGACAGCCGAGCATATGTCAGAGTGGGGAGCGAGGTGAGTGATTGGTTCACAGTGAAAGTGGGACTGAGACAAGGCCGCGTGATGTCTCCCTGGCTGTTCAACCTCTATATGAATGGAGAGGTCAGGGAGGTGAACGCGAGTGTGCAGGGTCGTGGCTTGGAACTGTTGGAAGCAAAACGGTGGAGTTGGCAGTTGAGCCAGTTGCTATTTGCTGATGATACAGCCCTGGTTGCGGATTAGGAGGAGAAGCTATGTAGGCTAGTGTCTGAGTTTGGTAGAGTGTGTGAGAGGAGGAAGCTTCGAGTGAACGTCGGTGAGAGTAAAGTAATGAGATGCTCGAGGAATGTCGATGCGAGCAAAATGAGTGTCACCCTAAATGGAGAGCTCATGGAGGAAGTTCAGTGTTTTGAGAATCTGGGCTCCCATGTGGAGATAACTGAACTAGTGGAAACTGAATCGAAGGCGCGAGTGAAGGAGGGATGTAAAGTGTTGGGTGCACTAAAGAGTGTAATGAGCTGTAGGACGTTGGGGATGGAAGCAAAGAGAGGGCTGTATGAGGGTGTTGTTGTCCCAATTGTGCTCTGCGGAGCTAAGGCTTGGGGGGTGAGAGCAGAGGAGAGAAGAAGGTTGAATGTTTTCGAGATGGAATGTTTGAGGAGCATAGCTAGAGTAACGCTGAGAGACCGGATCACCAACAACGTGGTTCGAAACAGAACAGGGATGGTGAAGAAGTTGAAGGACAGAGTGGATTCGCGGGTTCTGAGATGGTTCGGGCGCATAGAGAGAATGGATGAAGGGAGATTGGGGAAAAGGGTGATGAATGCTGAGTCGAGTGGTCGCAGGCCTAAAGGTAGACCGCAGTTTGGGTGGATGGATGGTGTGAAGCAGGCGTTGGGAAGGAGAGACATGAATGTGGAGGTGGCGAGAGAGCGTGCAATGAACAGGCGTGAGTGGAGAATGGTTGTGAATGGTTGATTTTGACG
>SDVV010036129.1:0-10981 GCA_016164225.1 Gammarus roeselii
GGAGAATGATTGTGAATGGTTGATTTTGACGCTGCTCTGATGTGCTTTCCCGCCCTTGGCATCCCGCTGTCGGGATGGTCGTGGGTGGGGGGGGCCCGGCCATTATGACGCGGCGGGAGTAAACCAGTGAAAACTGTGGGCACTGCTGCTGACGACGGTTCCTCGGTACATTCGGGACCCAGAGTGTAAGTTGAGGGGCTACCGGCCGGACCCTTTAGCACAAAAGGGCTAAGTTGTGTGAATGTGAGCGTGTGAGGGTGTGAGGTGCGCCTTGCCGTCGGCCACCCCCCTTTCTGGGGGATGCGGCCTAGTGTCTGTATCTGTATCTGTATAATTGTTAAAAAGACTGTGGGGGTTTGGTTGGTTGTGATGTATGATCATCTCAGGAGATGCGCAATCTGAAAATAATTCAATAAAGATAAAAACTAGCTTTTGACTTACAGAACGAGTGGATAGTCGAACTGCCTTTTCGTCACGCGAACTCAGCGGGTAGCAGATACGACAGTAGTTGAATAGTGTTGTGAGAAGCAGATCAAGCTGCACTGTTATTGACAATTGGTGCTTCAACTTCCCTGTTCTCTTCCGATCGTATTGGAGAGCTACCACAAATTGTATTGTCAATACCGCGGTCATCATGGTAATTTATTTACATATGTTTAGACTTGCGACTTCCTTCCCCAAGCTGGATGGCAAGACAATCCATCCACTCAAACCTTGAAACGCCCTTGGGAAGAATACATCGTCCCTGAGTCTTATACATTTCTTGTGTATCCTTGAATCCATCGACATGTCGTTTTTTGAATTAGTGAAATGTATCCATCCTTTCGCCATCATGCGCTACGTTATGCTAATTATTACTTTGCTTATGATATTGTATAGAAAACCTCAATGCCACAACCAAAATTTGAGAAGAATTATCAAGCATGAAATATTTGCTTCTGACGGAGTAGTCGCTAACTTGATCATATTTCAAATGCTAATTATCAAATGTAGCTACATAAAAAACACTTTCCCGATCTTCAGTGGCCAGGATAGATGATCTGTAAATGATCTTGAAACAGTAATGAAGAACGATTGTGGCGAATCGGTTGTATAGTTTCGTGAAGGCAACTAGCTGATGGAGAAGTATTTAGAGTACTACAATTACTTGAAAAATTAAAAATTGAAATATAGATATTGTTAGTTAGGAAGCACGGCTTTCGAAAAAATCCAAAAAATTGAAATGAAATCTTGTAGCTTGTACAGTTACAAAAATTTCTTGCCATGCAAAAAAGTATTTGAAAGTTCTTGTAGAGTATTACAATGAAGAATTTTTTTTACAAATTTTAAATTCAAAGTCATTCGATTTTTTTTTTTTTTTGTAATCTTTTAGAGTATTTATATTCATATCTCCTCCTCCTACAGTTTCAAAGCTATCATTGCATGGAAAGCATCACTTGAAAACTCTTGTAGAGACTGTAATGAAATCGAAAATATCCATTCAAATTTTATACAGCTACAGACACTAGACCGCATCCCCCCGAAAGGGGGGTGGCCGACGGCAAGGCGCACCTTACACCCTCATACGCTGACACTCACCCAACTTAACTCTCCAGTGCTAAAGGGTCCGACCGGTACCCCCGTAACATACACTCTGGGTCACGAGGCAGTCCGAGGATCCGTTGTCAGCTGGTTTACCCCCGCCGCGTCATGATGGCCGGGCCCCCTACGTACGACCATCCCGACAGCGGGATGCCAAGGGCGGGAAAGCACATCAGAGCAGCGTCAAAATCAACCATTCTCCACTCACGCTTGTTCATTGCACGCTCTTTCGCCACTTCCACATTCATGTCTCTCCTGCCTAACGCCTGCTTCACACCATCCATCCACCCAAACTTCGGTCTACCTCTAGGCCTGCGACCAATCGCCTCCGCATTCACCACCCTTTTCACCAATCTCCCTTCATCCATTCTCTCCATGAGCCCGAACCATCTCAGTACACGCGAATCGACTCAATCCTCCAACTTTTTCACCATCCCTGTTCTGATTCGAACCACGTCGTTGGTGATCCGGTCTCTCAGCGTTATTCCAGCCATGCGCCTCAAACACTTCATCTCGAAAGCATTCAACCTTCTTCTCTCCTCTGCTCTCACACCCCATGTCTCAGCTCCGTAGAGCGCAGTTGGGATAACAACACCCTCATACAGCTCTCTCTTTGCTTCCATCTCCAACGTCCTACAGCTCATTACACTCTTCAGTGCACCCAACACTTTACACCCCTCCTTCACTCGCGCCATCACTTCAGTTTCCACTAGTTCAGTTATCTCCACATTGAAGCCCAGATACTTAAAACACTGAACTTCCTCCAAGAACTCTCCATTTAAGGTGACACTAATTTTGCTCGCATCGACATTCCTCGAGCATCTCATTACTTTACTCTCACCCACGTTCACTCGAAGCTTCCTCCTCTCACGCATTCTGCCAAACTCAGACACTAGCCTACATAGGTTCTCCTCTGAATCCGCAACCAGGGCCGTATCATCAGCAAATAGCAACTGGCTCAACTGCCAACTCCATCCATTCGCTTCCAACAGTTCCAAGCCACGACCCAGCACACTCGCGTTCACCTCCCTGACCTCTTCATCCATATAGAGGTTGAACAGCCAGGGAGGCATCACGCAGCCTTGTCTCATTCCCACTTTCACTGTGAACCAATCACTCACCTTGCTTCCCACTCTGACACATGCTCGGCTGCCAACATAGAAACTCTGCACCGCTTTCAACTGATGTCCGCCCACTCCATACAAACGCAACACCCTCCACAGCGCTTCCCTGTCAATCCTGTCGTATGCTTTCTCCAGATTCAAAGTTTATTAAAAGTAAAACTTTATTTTTCATTTAAAAAATGAATTATCACGTATTGCACCTATTCCAGTTTTAATGTTAACATGCCATGCAATATATAATTGGAAAATCTTGTGTGGAGCACTTGGCGATTAAGAGGGGAGAGTTCTCTTTATAGGTCTTGATCCCACCCACCCCACGCCTAAGAGGTGACCGGGGAGAGTTCTTTTTATAACTCCTGATCCCACCCACCCCACGCTTGAGAGGTGACCGGGGAGAGTTTTCTATAAGTCCTGACATAATTACAGATACAGACACTAGGCTGCATCCCTCAGAAAGGGGGGTGGCCGACGGCAAGGCGCACCTCACACTCACACAACTTAGCCCTTTTGTGCTCAAGGGCCCGGCCGGCACCCCCTCAAAATACCCTCTGGGTCACGAGTGCAGTCAGAGGATCCGTCGTCAGCAGCAGGGCCCGACAGTTTTCACTGGTTTATCCCCGCCGCGTCATAATGGCCGCCCCCCCCCCCCACCCCGACCACCCCGACAGCGGGGTGCCAATGACGGGAAAGCACATCAGAGCAGCGTTTAAATCAACCATTCATTGCACGCCACCTCCACATTCATGTCTTTCCTTCTCAACGCCTGCTTCACACCATCCATCCACCCAAACTTCGGTCTACCTCTAGGCCTGCGACCACTCGCCTCAGCATTCATCACCCTTTTCACCAATCTTCCTTCATCCATCCTCTCCATGTGCCCGAACCATCTCAGAACACGCGAATCAACTCTGTCCTCCAATTTCTTCACCATTCCTGTTCTGTTTCGAACCACGTAGTTTGTGATCCTGTCTCTCAGCGTTACTCCAGTCATACCCCTCAAACATTTTATCTCGATTACATTCAACCTTCTTCTCTGCTCTCACCCCCCAAGCCGCAGCTCCGTAGAGCACAGTTGGGACATAATTCCCCTTGTGCCAAATACGTCTCTCCCCCACGGCCACGCGCTCAAGACCCTGCCCACTAGATATACTCAATGACAATATGAGAATGCTGACAGCAAGGCAGCGGTGGCATCAAAAGCACCTCCTCAACACGATCATCGTCAAACGGGAAAAGAAGATCCAGTATATTGTCAGAGAGTATAAAAGTAGGCTCTCTTACCCACTGCAGAAGTCCAAATGATGAAAAACTGTCAAAAAATTGCATGTCAATTGGCCGAATGGAGCTATCAATGGGGTCTGAGGACCAGTCAATTGTTGGTAAATTAAAATCACCTGCAATGATCAACTCGTTGCCAAGGCAAAAATTCAGTAAAAAGCTTAATAAGACTGTGTTTTCTAAAATTGTATAAGAAGGAGGCAGATAAACAGCCATAATCCACAAGTCAAAATCTATTGGGTGCATAACTACATGATTTGGAATGGGCACCTCTAACACCAAAAAGGCAATGTCTTTATGCAGATACAGCAGTAATCCATGCTTCCGAGCTGTGCCATCCGTGTCTCCCTGACAGATCTATAGTCAGCAATGTTGATGAAGGATGATGCAACAGAAGCTAACAACCACGTCTCACAAACAGCCAATACATGAATAAACTGCTTCAAAAGTAAATTCGAGTTGAAATTTACTTAATTAGCTAGTGTGTTGGCGTTTACATGGCCAACTTTTAAAATATTGAAATCACTTAAAAAACTGCTGAACTCAGCGCAGGAGAAAATTCTGATCATTTGACCTAGCGGCCCCACCAACCCGATTGGGAGCAACACCATCACCCCCACCAGTCATAGCAATACCACGACTGGCGGCGGCTCCCGAACCAGACGCAGCAACACCGCAACCACTGGTATCAGAACAATGACCAACCGCAAAAGGACCAGAGCCAGACAACACTCCCACCATCCGCAACAACACCACCACCACCTTCTGCAGCAACACTACCAGCTGCAGCAGCAGCACCACGATCAGCTGCACCAGTACCACGACCAGCTGCACCAGTACCACGACCAGCTGCAGCAGCACCACGACCAGCTGCAGCAGCACCACGACCAGCTGCAGCAGCACCACGACCAGCTGCAGCAGCACCACAACCACCTGCAGCAGCACTACAACCACCTGCAGCAGCACTAAAACCAGCTGCAGCAGCATTACAACCAGCTGCAGCATCACCACGACCAGCTGCAGCAGCACCACAACCAGCTGCAGCAACACCACAACCAGCTGCAGCAGTACCACAACCATCTGCAGCAGTACCACAACCAGCTGCAGCAATACCACAACCAGCTGCAGCAGTACTACAACCAGCTGCAGCAGTATTACAACCAGCTACAGCAGTACTACAACCAGCTGCAGCAGTACTACAACCAGCTGCAGCAGTATCACAACCAGCTGCAGTAGCACCACGACCAGCCACAGCAGCAGCACCGCGACCAGCCACAGCAGCAGCACCGCGACCAGCAACAGCAGCAGCACCACGACCAGCCATAGCAGCACCACGACCAGTTGCAGCAGCACCACGATCAGCCGCAGCAGCAGCACCGCGACCAGCTGCAGCAGCACCACGACCAGCCACAGCAGCAGCACCACGATCAGTTGCAGTAGCACCACGACCGAAAGCAATGCGGGTCACATATAATATAATAATAATAACAATGCGGGTCACCACCCTGGCATAACTGCCTCGACTTGCACCAGGAGCAGCGGGCCCCCTCTCCCCACGCTGCCGGGCACCACCAGCATCACAGACTACATCCGAGCCAGCCCCACGCTCCCTTCCCGCCCACAGCAGGCTCCTCTTCCTGAACAACTCCTGGCGTTGTTTGTATTCAAGATCCCTCTGGATAAATACGCTTTCACACCCGTCCATACCTTTCAATTTCCTTGCATTAAACAGAATCTCACTCCTTGCGCTGTCATCATAGATCATTGCTCTGAACATTTCAATCTGTCCGTTTACTCTATGGACCTCATGCAGGTCACATTCAGACCCAATCAGTCTTTTCACCACGCCCTGAGCCCTGAAAACCAGTCTTCACATCACCCACCGTCTCACCAAGGCCTCTTAAAATTACATTCCGTTTCATCTGCTCCTGGACCTCCCGCACCTCTTCCCGAACAACTTCATTAAGTTGTGTGGACCTGGGAAAAAGTTTAGGTGCAGCCTTCTCAGGAGCATGAGGTGAACAATCATGGTTCTGGGCAGCCTGTGTACTGCTCATCAGCACTCTAACCTGGGCACACTCAGCACCAACGGCCACAACCAGTTGATTAAAGGCAGACTTACCAACTAGGGAGTAAATACCGGCAACAGAAGTTCTCCTTTCATGTTGGCTACACCTGCACTGATGAATGCAGTGATAAGTAATTGCACGTCATCCATCCTCCAGAAGTCCGTCTATCACACCTCTCTCCAGACCCACACACTCTGAGACTGGGTGAAAAGACCCACCACAGTCACGACATTCAATAGCCTTTACTGTCACGGTGACCGGGAAGAGTACTTTTCATAAGTCCTGATCCCACCCATCCCACGAGGTGACCGGGGAGAGTTCTCGTAATAAGTTCTGATTCCACCCACCCCACCCTTAAGAGGTGACCGGGGTGAGTTCTCTTTATATCATGATTCCACCCACCTTACCCTTAAGAGGTGACCGGGGAGAGTTCTCTTTATAAGTCATGATTCCACCCACCCACGCTTAAGAGGTGACCGGGGAGAGTTCTCTTTATAAGTCATGATTCCACCCACCCTACGCTTAAGAGGTGACCGGGGAGAGTTCTCTTTATAAGTCCTGATCCCACCCGCCCCACGCTTAAGAGGTGACCGGGGAGAGTTTTTTTTTTATAAGTCCTGATCCCACCCACCCCACGCTTAAGAGGTGACCAGGGATTTTTTTTTCATGAGCCCGATTTCACCCACCCCACGCTTAAGAGGTGACCGGGGAGAGTTCTCTTTATAAGTCCTGATTCCTCCCACCCCACGCTCAAGATGTGGCCCTGGAGAGTTCTCTTTGTAAGTCTTAATCCTACCCCCACGCCTAAGAGGTGGCCGTGAAGAGTTCTCTTTATAAGTCCTGATCCCACCCACACCACGCTTAAGAGGTGGCTGTAGAGAGATATTTTTATAAGTCCTGATGCCACCAACCCCACGCTTAAGAGGTGGCCGTGGAACGTCCTCTTTTTAAGTCTTGTTCCCACCCCCACGCCTAAGAAGTATCCGTGGAGAGTTCTCTTTATGAATCCTGATTTCACCCACCCCACGCTTAAGAAGTAGCCGTGGAGAGTTCTCTTTATGAATCCTGATTTCACCCACCCCACGCTCAAGAGGTAGCCGTGGAGAGTTCTCTTTATGAATCCTGATTTCACCCACCCCACGCTTAAGAGGTAGCAGTGGAGAGTTCTCTTTATGAATCCTGATTTCACCCACCCCACGCTGAAGAGGTAGCAGTGGAGAGTTCTCTTTATGAATCCTGATTTCACCCACCCCCACGCTTAAGAGGCAGCAGTGGAGAGTTCTCTTTATAAGTCCTGATTCCCACCCAATCGAGCCTAAGAGGTTGCCGTGTTTCAGCATAAACTTGCTTCAAGCGTATCATTCCTAGGACACCCAGGGCCTCAACTCATCCCCCCATTATGCTTGAGTGCAAGCAATCGTCTGTAGATGGCGCCATGATCTCTGGCTTTACATTGTGAAATAATTTTTGTTTTATGTAGAAACAATTATTATGTTGCAATGGTAGGTAAAGGGAAACAATCCGACGCCGTGCGGGAAAAAATATTTTTCTGGATTCACTTTGGATATCGTGATTGAATACTGTTAACAAATCTTTTTATTTTACAAGTACTAGACGATACTGACAGACATGAGATCGTTTTGTTGTGCCTGACAATGCCTAGTTGCTTAGTGTTCTTCTATACCAGAGTTCTGAAACAATCATTTTCATGACCGCTACGAATTTCTCTCTATTTTTGTCAAATTATGTTCACTAAACTAATTGCAGTGTCAGTCAGTAATTGTATGTTAACCAGTTAGCGTTCATGGTTCAGTGTAAACATACAGATATCCCTACCCAAGAAATACTTCTTTACGTGCATTTTCGTAGGGAGCAACCTTAATTCATAAATAGCTTTTACAGTGATCATCCTAACTACAGCGCACATTTGGTAGACCTGACGGTTCTATTAATAAACCCAAGGATATACGGGTCGACTGGGAACTGTGTGGGAGTTAGATACATGTAGGTACAGATTGGTGTTGCGGAATTTACAATTATTCTTACCCATTTCATTTTATTCCAAATTTCACAAAAGATGCAGTTTGCAGCCTCACTAACTCCAACCAAATCTTATAAGCCTTGACATTTTAGTTGTTCCCTTGAATTATCTTCTGATTTTTGATTTTGCAATTTTTTGTCTACCCTGCGATTCTTCAACATACGAACGCACAGTTTGTTTATATTTGTTTTTTTATTACTTTCTATTGTTTGAGCAGAGAGCGACGGTCTGGGTCCCATCCGCCGTGGTCGAGGTCACACCATCTCCGTGATGAATCCCGCCTCTCGCCCCCTGCCTCCCACGCTGGGGACACCTCTCAGCCCCCTAGTGGCTTCAGGGGGCAGCGGAGATAGCGCCCCCTCGGTCTCGCAGCAACTCTACGTGAGGTGGGCCCGCCCGAAGCCCGGCTCCACCAAACACGACCCCAAAGCCGCCAGCAACAAGGGGCGGGACACAAGAGGGGGGGTTACGCCGAGGTGAGGATGACGGGACACAGGGGGTTATGCTGGTGATTAGGTGAGAGGGGGTTACGCCGGGGTGAGCGGGTGGTGAGGTTGCGCTGAGGTGGGTGGGTGCGGGGCACCAAGGGAGACTGAGGGGTTACACAGTGAGCAGGGGGGAAGGGGTCAAGCCGAGGAGGATAGACCAGGACGCCAGGCACACCGGGTTGGAGGGGTCTCGACACCAGAAAGGTGGGAAGTTGGGTGTTTCGTTGAGAAGCAGTAGGGATGGGGACCACAGGGGGGTTACACTGGAGTGTATGGAGGGAGCAGTAAGATTAGGTGAAGGAGATGGACGTAGGAGGAGTGTTGTCAAGGCTTGGGGGTCGGGACACCAGCGGGGGATTTCGCCGTGGAGGGGTGTGAGGACCAACACCTCTGCTGCTGGTGAAGACCTTATTTCTTACGAGATTCATTGCTCTTTATTACTCTCGTCTTATTTAAACCACAGTCTGTTCTACACATTTCTATCTTGATCAGTGAAGAAAGGCAGTGGATTTGTTCTTTCGCAAACCTGGTAAACCCACCGATGAGCTCCAGCTACCGCTCTATTGCCCTGACTTCGTGTCGGGCGAAAAAACTGGAAAAAATTGTGAATACTAGACAGGCCCGACACCTATAAGCAAACTGGTTCCTCTCCCCTTTACAATTCAGATTTAGTAAGATGCTGTCTATTCAAGGTGTGCTGCTACGCGTTGTGACTGATGTTCAAGCTCCACGGATCCGCAAACAACTCACTGTTTGCGTTTTCTTTGACCTTCAGAAGGCATACGAAACGACTTTGTATTACGGCATTCTCCTTGAAATACATCGGATGGGACTCGTGGACCGGTAGCATTCTTCTTCCAGAACTTCCCCGGTGGAGACTTCTAGACCAAAATCCCCTTCCAACACTCCCAGGATGAAGGGGTACTCCAAGGCAGCGTCCTCTCTTGCACTATATTTGCAATTGCTATCAATGGGATCACGGGAGTAATGCCATCGTCCGTGAATGGCTCTTTATTTGTGGACGACTTGATTTACGCGTTAGCACCAGTTGTGTACCAACTCCAACAGCAAACAATTGAGTGCTATCACCATGGAGGTTACTAAGACGGAATCTCGAGGGCTTACATTTTCTCAGCGCCAAACTTGTGCACTCCATACCCATCTATCCCGCACAGACACAGAACCAGACCTGAGACTCCATGGACGATTGATATCATGCCTACCTACAGTCAGACTTTTAGAACAAATTTTCGATTAGAATTACATTATTCACCAGTTAGGTGGCCGAATGGGTAGCGTTTCGGCCTCTCATCACAAGAGACTTCCATTGGAAGCTGAAGCTTGTTCTAGATTCTAGCCTACCTCACCTCGAAAGAAGCATTTTGGACGGTCATAAAAATGGTCAAAGGCCAGCCCATGAACGCCGTGGGTATAAAAAGGCTATAAAGTGGTAGTAACGTTATGAATCGCTATGTGAGCAAAGATCTTTTTCATAGCTTCGTAGAAATCTATCATTTTTGTTGAAGTGTTATTCCAGTATGCAACTAGTAAATAATTTTAGTTTTGACAAAGTTATCGATTTCGCACACACTGGAGTACAACCCTATCGGAAACGCCGATCTTCACGCCCTAGACGGTAGCTCACGAAAACTTGCGTCAGAGTTCCGGTAGAGATTAATTCTTTGAACTTATGTAATGGGAGGAGGAAGAGAGGTATGTGGAAAGTAGAGCCGAGGAGTTCCAGCAGGCGTTGAAGGAAGAATATGACAATGTGAAAGGACAGGATCTGAGAGATGTGGAGGAAGAATGGGAGACGTTAAGGGATGCGTTGCTGAGATGTGCAAAGGTGTGTGGTGTGCGCCGTGTGGGCGGGTGCAGAAGGAAAGGCTGCGAGTGGTGGAACGAGGAGGTCAAACTGGCGGTGGCACGAAAAAGATGTGCGTTTGAGAAGTGGTTGCAGGTGAAGTCGGAGGTGGCTTGTGAAAAGTACAAAGAGAGGAGAAAAGAGGTGAAGCGGGTGGCGAGGAGAGCCAAAAGAGACGCTGATGCCAGGTGGGGCAGACGGTTGTGCCAGAATTTTGAGGAGAACAAGAAGATGTTCTGGAATAAGTGAAGAGGGTGAGAAAGGGAGAGACCGGGAAGGAGGAAGTGGTGAAAGATGAAAACGGCCAGCTTTTGTTGGAAAGTGGTAATGTACGGAAGAGGTGGGCCGAGTATTTTGATCAGTTGTTGAATGTCGAGGATGACAGAGAGGCTGACATTGTTGCTGTGGGTGGTGGTGCTCGGATGCCAGTTTTGGGAGAAAGACTTACTGCGGACATTACTAGGGAAGAGGTACAGGAGGCGGTGGACGCGATGAAAGCAGGGAAAGACCCTGGTTTGGATGGAGTTGCGACCGAG
>SDVV010036130.1:0-10981 GCA_016164225.1 Gammarus roeselii
CTAGAGGCAGCTGCGACGCAGAGGATGCGTGTGTGAGTGGTTGCAACCTACGCTCGTCTAGAGGCAGCTGCGACGCAGAGGATGCGTGTGTGAGTGGTTGCAACCTACGCTCGTCTAGAGGCAGCTGCGACGCAGAGGATGCGTGTGTGAGTGGTTGCAACCTACGCTCGTCTATAACTGTATTCGACTGTAACGTACTCATATTGACGTACGCATCTATAAGTGCTTCAAGAAGATGATCAACAACACAGTTAATAATGAACATGATGATAAGGATCACTCATTCCTTGATGTGATAACGTTATCGTCAAATATGAACGGCATTTATCATACGTTGTTCAGATCAATAAGAGGCCAAACCTGAAGATGCTACTAAGAACAAGAACTAGGTTGCACTTGTCCTGATACACAGGAACCCTACATCCTGCACAGGATGCACAAGCACATGTTCACACAGCCGCCACCTGTTCACACAGACGCAACCTGTTCACACAGACGCGACTTGTTCACACAGACGTGATCTGTTCTCGCAGACGTGATCTGTTCACGCAGACGCGATTTGTTCCCACAGATGCGACTTGTTCACACAGACGTCATCTGTTCACGAAGACGTGATCTGTTCACACAGACGCGATCTGTTCACACAGACGCGATCTGTTCACACAGACGCGACCTGTTCACATAGACGTAATCTGTTCAAACAGACGCGATCTGTTCACACAGACGTGATCTGTTCATACAGACGCGACCTGTTCACACAAACGTGATGTGTTCGCACAGACGAGATCTGTTCACACAGACGCAACCTGTTCATACAGACGTGATCTGTTCACACAGACGCGAACTGTTCACACAGACGTAATCTGTTCACACAGACACGATCTGTTCAAGAAGACGTGATCTGTTCACACAGACGCGATCTTTTCACAGACGTGATCTGTTCACACAGACATAATCTGTTCACACAGAAGTGGTCTGTTCACACAGATGTAATCAGTCCACACATACGTGATCTGTTTACGCAGACGTGATCTGTTAACACAGACGTAACCCGTTCACACAGGCGTGATCTGCTCACACAGACGTGATTTGTTCAATATAAGAGATATAAACTGGTTTGTTTGAGGTATCCACAATGACTCGATTCACAATTTGTGTAGGTAAATAGTCCACATGAACAATTTGCTTGATCCACTAGGGCTGGGGTCTAAATGTTTTGACCCACATACATTGTCAGCAAACTTCCAAGCCTCAATGCCGTCATGTGAATTACAATATTCGACAAGACTTGTCCAACGATGTTTTTACCAACACTACCAACACTGACGTTACGCATCATACACGTGACCACAGTGGCGAGATCTGCTATGCTTTTATTTACAATGACGCCACCATAGTTCTTTACCAACAGTAACGTAACCATGATACTTGTGACCACAGTGGCGAGTTCTGCAATGCTTTTTTTCACTTACGAAAGTCTCAGCAATAAATGTTTACTCCCTTGGTGTAGCTAGCCCCTCAAAGTTGTTATCCACAATAACGTGAGCAAAAACGTATTCATGCACAATGATATGTTTTAATCAGCAAATACGAGAAAAAGTATTTTATATCCGTAGTCACCTGACCCAATTTTTTTTATCGACAATGCCTTGACCCAAAATGTTTCCTCATCGGCAAATTTGTGACCCGCACAACTTTCAACCAAATAGCGCAACCTAAGGTATTGCTCACTCGTCTATTACACATCCCTACTAATGACCCACCCAAACAAAACTTCGACGTGTCCTCAGTGACGCTTACATCTGAAAGGACAGACAACAGCAGATCAAAGTTCACTTGTACTGCAAACAGATTCGTGGTTCAACGGGGGTGTATTGGTCTCCGTTATCATGTTATCTTTATTTATCAGTGCTAGAGAAAGTGCTACTTTTTCCCTCAACACGCACACCGTCTAGCATAGTGAAAGTGCGGCCAACGCACATGAAGGTGCAGTCGGGAGGCATCATCTTTACTGATCGCTGCAGCTTCTATATCTCCACGGACAGTTGGCCCATGCTCTGCACCAAGTGAATATACGCTGTATCTAGAATACGAATAATGTCTTTACCCCCAGCAGCAACTGATTCAGGTTCAGTGGCGTCATCGCAAATGCAACTGTAGGTGCGTTTGAGAGTACCAACGGTTGAAAATATAAGAAAGAAAAATCTTTAATCATACACAAACGGTATGATATTAAGTTTTGCATCTCAAATCTCTACATCAATGTACACAAATCGAAAATGATGGTAAGCCAAGACAGCCGGATAAGATTGAGTGGCCTTACTAATTTAATTGCAAATTATAAATGCCAAACTGTGACCGAGTATTTCGGTAACGTGCATCTTACATCCATAGGTGAACGAAACATAAGTGCAAAACTGTCCGGAACATGTAACAACCAAAATAGCTGCGGGCAATCGTTCTGCCTCGCGGCAATTTTCGCAGTATCTAGATTACTATTATTTGCCTCAAGCAGCAACTGATCCAGGCTTACAGTCTCTTAGCAGCTGACTTGTCTAGACTGCAAGCCTGCTTCGAGCAACCCATGACAGCGATCGATACACACTCCCCACGACATCACTTTCTACTATTGAAGCTGACCAATTTGCATATGATTAGAGAAGTTTGTCCCGAAACTGATCAAGTATTTGTGGAAGGGTCGACTCGCTTAAACTATTCGAATACAAATAAACTGGCTCCCTGAACATTTTCAGATTAGGGAGTAGTACCTTATAGTGGTGTACTGGTACGAGGATTACACATGGTGATTAAAAATCTAAAGCTACCTGCAATGAATTATCGATTGAAAGTAAATCATGTGTTAATATTACAAATGTTAATTTGTGCTGTTGTGAATTCCACGTAAATTGAGACGAATAACTCAACGTATCCAATATACATCAACACACATTACAAAGTCAGTCAGTCACATAGGGGAAGACAGATTTTCAAATAGTACGCGGAAAGAGAGCAGCTGTCAGGAGCTACGAGAATTGCCGGCTGAGGGAGCTCAACAACATTGTTGACACCCAAACCCCGGCAACTGCTCGACCCTGAGAGCTGAAGCAGAGACAAGGTCACATTGTTTTCATCCTTACACAATCAGGGGAGGATATTATTTGTGGCCGTACATACCTGAGGTGAAACTACCGGTCACATCTGGTTTTGCAATCTCCTTCGGAATGATATAGAAAGGAATACGCGTCGAATATATATCGACATCACCAATCTTCAGCGGACGAAGTGTCCCACATGCTAACTACGATCGAGAATCAATATACACGGCAGGTAAGATCTCCAAGGCAGTAAAAATTCATCTACTACTAGAACAACTCATAGTTTGTTATTCTGTTAAATGTAATACCAACAGGAGTAGAAAACTAGGCAGGTGATGAACTACCTTAGCGCGACTGGTAGTCTCAAACGGCACACCGAGATTCGCATTGCGTCCTTTGCACACTCTTCTACCGCACCAACTTCGCATATCCACACCAGGCGAACGCTGGCCGTCTACTGGCATGTCGGTTCCACGAGCCAACGTTTGCATGCTGGCGCCTCCCCCACCTGGGTCTGCCAGTCCCCCCCCCCCCCATAACCCCTGCAGGCCATACATACGAGCAGTTCCTGAGTTATTCAACTGGCATGGTCACCATGTGATATTGGAGGGATGACTGAGTTACCGTTCTCACAGTATCACATTATTATCTTTTCCGCTGCAGTGGTTGTTTACAAAGCTTCGAGTCAATTCACTTGCCTTGACGACGATTATTTCATGAGAAATAACCCTATGTACAGCCTTCGTTGACAATACGGATTTTCAAATTCACCTTAACTCGTCAACACAGTAACAGTTTTTTTTAATAGAGCTGCTAAAACTTTGAAATCAATTGTTACAGAGTTAAGAAAGTGTAGCAGTAGAGATACCTGAAATTATACCTGTTTGAACTTGTAATCTTGATGTATATCTTTTATACTATCAAGGTCGTTTGAATGCGTTGTAGGTGGTGAAAGGTTAGAATGAAGACGAAACATTTTGTTATTTTATTATTGTTGATGTTAACACAAAATGTTTGATTCAGAATGTGGATATTACAGTAAATGTGTTCATCTGATGTAAGACCAACATGTAATAATTGAACCTTTGAATAAACATGTATAAACAAAAATGTGCAAGACAAGACCACACAAGCCCACCCTGTAAAAGAAAAGAACATACCAAATTGTAGAACAATACAAATGCAATGTTGCCCGAAATGAACAATATGTTTATTATTTATGACATCAATATTATGATCAAGCAGAGTATTACACTGAGTTAATAACAACATATGGAACACCTATATTTGCCTCACGTATCTAACAGGGATGACCAGACTGTCACTGTTCTAATGGGGCTCACCTCCTCCCGTGCTGTCCTGTCAAGTTGTGATGCCCTCATTCGCAAGTCAATTCCGAGTGACCGAAAATCTCGCAGAAGGGGTATGCCTTGGCCTATGTGTTTGGTTAGAGCTCTCCAATGAGAGAACAGCTCTACAGTTTGTTAACTATTCATGGGCGTGTCACATGGGTTGCTTGTGTTCCATTGGCACACAAGTGCTTTTAGCCGTTGTAGACTCCGCACTAAATTGGTTACACGCACGGGGTTATGGAGGCAACGGTTTCGTCTTTTAGAATAAACACATGGCCTGCTTGTTATCTTATACCAGGCACAGATGTGCTGACCTCTCCACTTTGAAAGACAAGCACAAATGGCATACACTTGACGATTGTTCTCGAGCACGTAATCTAATCTGTGGGCACTCTGCGGTTTGCTAAAGGAAACACTTTCAAGAATGTTGGAAAATACACAAAACAGGTTTCCCACCGAGTAACTTGAACAAGGGTTGTTAGACATACACAGATCCACACGCAGTGAGAAACTCGAGTTTTACATGTTAAAACGGGAGTGGTCAAAAGATGTACAGTCCTGAGAATAAATGAAGCGTAATGACAAGTGTTATAACAATTTCATAAACTCATATTTCCTGTTAACGCGTCTGAAAATCTTCTGATAATCTTCGATTAATAGACCCATTTCAATTGGACATTAAATTGTGAACTATTTGTTATTCATCAGTATCATTTTTTTTCCAATGTATATATTTTCATGTATCAGGTACTCACATATCCTGTTATCTCGTCCATGTAATAAGATCCTGTTCAAATATCACCTTCATTTTTATGCCTCATGGATTTTCTTTATCCTGTGCATACGTACCCTGGTAATTTTAATGAAACTAATTTCCAAATGTCTCATTTGTGTGCAAAACATTACGTGATAATATGCAGTACACAATCCCATATTGGACATTTTCTACTTTTTCTTATTATAATGTCAGTGTAACCGGTATATTGTCATGATTATTTAAATGTCAGTTGACCTAACTTATTTATATTATTTTGCTATGAACCATTAGTTCAATATAACGTTTTCTTCTATCGTGACGTGTTGCACAATTTTGAATAGAGAGTGTCCTCCGACTGTAAATGAGTTAGAGAGTGTCCTTCGACTGTAAATGAGTTAGAGAGTGTCCTCCGACTGTAAATAAGTTAGAGTGTCCTCCGAATGTAAATAAGCTAGAGAGTGTCCTCCGACTGTAAATAAGCTAGAGAGTGTCCTCCGACTGTAAATAAGTTAGAGAGTGTCCTCCGACTATAAATAAGTTAGAGAGTGTCCTCCTACTGTAAATAAGTTAGAGAGTGTCTTCAGACTGTGAATAAGTTAGAGAGTGTCCTCCGACTGTAAATAAGTTAGAGAGTGTCCTCCGACTGTAAATAAGTTAGAGAGTGTCCTCCGACTGTAAATAAGTTAGAGAGTGTCCTCCAACTGTAAATAAGTTAGGGAGTGTCCTCCGACTGTAAATGAGTTGGAGTGTCTTCCGACTGTAAATAAGTTAAACTACAGTATAATGCCGCCACGTCTGTATGTTTGAGTCTGTTTGTTTGTAGGGTGTTCGTGCGTTCATAAACTGCACCAAGGCAACTGGACCGATTGTGATAAAACTTTAAAGGTGTGTTAGGGATATTCTCGGCCAGAAGGGGACAGTCTTTTCTTGTCAGAAAGTTTTACTGCTGTCAAGTTATTTGACATTTTTTGTGTGAGTTCGTAGTTTGGCTTTGAAAACTCGTCCAGTAACTTTAATTCAACAAAAGTAGTATAGCTTCATTTAAGTGGAATTACACTTTCTGACATGAAGGAGCTAACTTCAACGGTGCTCATGATACGTGACCAGAACTTCCATACCTTCAATACATCTTTTGGTATACATAATTTCTTAAATCAAACCCGGCTCCAGGAATTCATCGAGAGGCCACTAACTAATTTTCCCGAAAACTGAACGTCGTAGCTAGAACACGGCAACTGCTGAGGAGCGTAGCTAGAACACGGCTAGAACACGTCGTAGCTAGAACACGGCAACTGCTGAGGAGCAAATAGTTTACTTCAACATCAGAATTAAATGTACGTGCACAGACAATGAACTACATCAATGGTCAGACCAGAACCGCCCTTTGGGTAATGGACACCGCTGTTTCGTTAGACTCGAAGCGCCCATTGGGTAATAGACACCCCTGTTTCGTCAGACTCAAAGCGCCCTTCGGGTAATGGACTCCCCTGTTTCGTTAGACTCGAAGCGCCCTGTGGGTAATGGACACCGCTGCTTCGTCAGACTCGAAGCGCTTTTTGGGTCATAAACACCGCTGTTAACTTAGAGTTTAATTGAAGTTCTCAGTACGTAGGTGCGTTCGGGATGACGTCTCAGAGCCTGGATCAGCTGCTGCTGGAGTTAGAAAGTTGCTTTGTAGCAGGGATGTCGCTAAAAAATAACGTGGAACAGTCACTTGTTACCTGTGAGGTATAGAAGCTGCAGTTATCCCTATAAGATGGTACACCTTTTATACCCCCACGAGCAGTTGGTGCACGCTCAGTTTTATGTCCGCCGCAATGCTTGACTGCATTCCTGCTTCGTCCAACGCCATTTGTCATGTTTCTAACAGAAACCTTTGCTTGCACGAATAGCGAAAGTTATGACAGGAACATCGTGGACCAAAGATATGCGCTTAAGTAGAGTGTGTGATGGGTTTGATTGTTTCAGCACACAGGATTCTAGATGAAGTGCCAGGGGTTTCTCACATACCTATTGGGTATGCGACTGAAATATGTACAATTCGGAGACACTTAACTTTATTATAGTCCCGTTTTCGATTTTTTTTGGTCAAAACCGCGGGTTTTCTAACAAATTTTCAGCCTAAGGTCCACGTAAAGGTCAGCATAATATGCGAACTGAAGACAGATGTAAGGGTCAGAAAGATATCCAAGGATCAGATGAACACAAATGAGTGCCAGTCACCTCCTAAGCCGCCTCGTACACAGATGGGAGCGATGCACGGGCTGCATAGTGATGGCAGCATAGGGTGTTCGTTGAGTTAATGCGTTGCCCGATAACTTGACAGGCACGAAAGAGATCCATGATTTACTCACCACACATATGAGAAATATGTATGTAGGATTTGAGATTTATTGACAGTTTTAACTAGGACCGCTTTGCAATGGAACAAATTTATTGAACAATTGTAGGCATTTACAAATGCCCCAGTATAAGATTTCAATTTGTATATGTGACTTCTAACCGTGAAATTTTCATGGGTACTGCGAGTCTGCATTAAAATACTCATATGTCGTAACGTTTGTTGGTCTGTCTGTTCGTGTGTCCATGCCCTACCTCGAAGCTGATGGACCGACTGCTGAAAAACTTGGTCGGTGTGTTGTGGTTACCCGCGGTACATTCTTTTAGCCATCGGCTTCATCGCTACCTAGGTATTTAGCAGTTTCCTTTTAAACGCGTAGTTTGGCTTTGGACAATCGTACAAAATTATACTTTTCGCGAAAGGATGAAAGAGCTTGGTTCAACTGGAATAATTTTCGTTGGCACCGAGGAGTCAACTTTCACGACGCTCATGATACGTGTTCAAAACTTTAATTTTCCTGATTGATTCAATGGAATATAAACATTTTAAGACCAAGCCCGGTTGGTGGAATTAAGGCAACAAAACGCCAAAGGGTTGTCAGTGTGAATAATTGAATAAATGGTATAACATGAGTGAGAGGGAATAAACAACACAAAGACGTTAGGGCAGGGTTTGGATTAGTTTGATGCAAGGCGCCCTGTGGGTTGCAAATGCTGGGGCAGTACTTGACAGATTATATCTGCGCGCAAGCAAAAGTTCACAAAGAATTTGGTTTTATAATAGGGCATTATGTATTCTCGTGCTTAATATGTTTATTACTCGCTGAAAACTGTTTGTGTATCTAATACAACTGTTTATTTTAATTGCATTACATCAAAGGTATTATACATTTTTCATAACGAATCAATGCAAGCCAGCACCAATGTGTTTTGCCGTGTCTGACTGCCATGGACAAATTTCCGAGCAACAAGGTAATGATTCATTGTATTATGGTTACGGAGATTTACTGGGTAAAGATTTACTTCGAATTTATACCACAGGTGATGTTGCCACCTGCAGTGGAAGGATCCATGAAAGACAATAAGTTACAGCAAGGCTCACGGGAAGAAAGGTTTGGATTAGACAGATTTGAAGCGCACTCTGGAGGATGACCTATAGTTGTCTACCAGTTATTTAATCATTATTGAGATCAAGCTTCCAAATAATGCCAGAAATATCTGTTAAAATAATTGAAAATGTAGGAAGATGAGGTTTAAAATCGAACGGAAGAAATATCATCATGTATCGGCGCAGTTGTAGTATCGGTTGTGGAGGAGGTTGTAGTAGGAAATAACATTTAAAGATGATACTTGAAACAACTCGAATCAGCCCCAGGAGAGGAAGCCACCCACCCACGATGTGGATTTGAGATTGTCTCGGTTTCATTCCTCATTTAACCAAGCTGACCAGTGTCATTGCTAGATACCGTTATGCAAACGAATGGCCAATACCAGTCACAATTTTGTCTGTGCCAGTGTCAATACCGGGCACACTATATTTACGGGACTAGTCTCCATGCCGACATCATTTTTTAACGAAATACTGGCACCAATGTCGGACACTGAAACGTGCTACACCCAGAAGATATTAAGCAGCGTTTCTGTAAAAACTTATCGAACCGTGACTTGAACGTTTCAATTGCTTAGCTGTTTAGAACTTCGCATCTAGTAAAGGTTTTAAATTTTTACTACTTACCTGCATTAATACTAATAATGCACGTATTCTACACATATGGCATGTTCATTTCAATCTTCTCTATTAAATAGGCACCTCCATGACCGCGATAACAATGGCAGGGCAACAACGATTTATTCCTTTATTCCGACACGGATTCGATTATATGCATGAACAAAACTTCCATTGACCAAAGTGCATTGAATATCAGCGTACGACCCACACTTTTTCCTTAGGCGTATCTGGCAACATTTCGTTTTCCCAGACGAACGGAGAGATGCAGACGTCTTAACTTTGTGGCATCGGCGCAGCACGCACGTGTCCTTACCGGTATTAATTTCGTTCTTGTAAAATACGTATTGCATTACATTTCTCGACTTTGACCGTGTTGTGAGAAAAATCCATATAACTGACAATAGCGCTCCACATTGTGCTGAATTAGGAAGGAGCCTTGTGAAATATCCAAGTGTAAATAGGGAGGAACCTTGTGAGATCACATCATATTAGCACGGGACCTCAGAGGCAGTTAGCCATGTGAAATATTCAAGTGTAAATAGGGAGGAACCTTGTGAGATCACATCATATTAGCACGGGACCTCAGAGGCAGTTAGCCATGTGAAATATTCAAGTGTAAATAGGGAGGAACCTTGTGAGATCACATCATATTAGCACGGGACCTCAGAGGCAGTTAGCCATGTGAAATATTCAAGTGTAAATAGGGAGGAACCTTGTGAGATCACATCATATTAGCACGGGACCTCAGAGGCAGTTAGCCATGTGAAATATTCAAGTGTAAATAGGGAGGAACCTTGTGAGATCACATCATATTAGCACGGGACCTCAGAGGCAGTTAGCCATGTGAAATATTCAAGTGTAAATAGGGAGGAACCTTGTGAGATCACATCATATTAGCACGGGACCTCAGAGGCAGTTAGCCATGTGAAATATTCAAGTGTAAATAGGGAGGAACCTTGTGAGATCACATCATATTAGCACGGGACCTCAGAGGCAGTTAGCCATGTGAAATATTCAAGTGTAAATAGGGAGGAACCTTGTGAGATCACATCATATTAGCACGGGACCTCAGAGGCAGTTTTTCACTTCTTTCAGGTATCCCCAAAGTTGAATACTGTGATAGGACAATTTCCCTGGTTAATTACTGCCAATCAATAGCTGGGCATGCAGTGTTGATTAGTGGTACTAGCTAAACATGGTCTAATCATACCTTGTATAGGAAAAGTGACAAGTCCTAAGGAACGAGGATTAGCAAGGTGAGCTTTCCCTGATAGGACGTGAATGTTAAAGTTTTGGTCAACAATGAGTCCTAAGCTTGTGCAGGTGGATCAATTGTCTTAGATTGGAAAAGTCAGCCATTAACATTAATTCATTGTTGGGGATTACAGTGACAAAATACAGTATTTTTTAAAGATACGGATAACAGAAGTGGACTGAAAACAATTTAAAATACTGTGGTTGCTCCCGTGCGAGATAGTACGGGATTCCAAAGCTAGAAAGTATTGTCTGCCGATGACCTGTTTTTTCGCGGGGATTGATCAAGTTCAGCAAGAATTATTTAACGATAGATTGGCGTCACGTCCGAGGGTTCTATCCGCTGACGTCATTGACTCTCATGAGTCATCAAAGTTAGGTAATCTACATTCAGGGACTTCATAGCAGCTCATTGACGTTTATATATACATGTATATGTATATATGTATCTGTA
>SDVV010036131.1:0-10981 GCA_016164225.1 Gammarus roeselii
GTCAGCATAGAAACTCTGCACTGCTTTCAACAGATGTCCGCCCACTCCATACAAACGCAACACCCTCCACAGCGCTTCCCTGTCAATTCTGTCGTATGCCTTCCCCAGATCCATGAAGGCCCAGAACACATCCTTTCCTTTTGAAAGGTACTCCTCACATACCTGTCTCACTGCAAAAATCTGATCGGTACACCCCCTACCACTCCTAAAGCCACACTGTTCCTCTCCAATTGCGCAGTCCGTACAGTCTATAATCCTTTTGATCAGCACTCTCCCGTACAACTTACCAACCACACATAACAGACTGATACCTTTCGAGTTGCAGCATTAATTTTTATCTCCTTTGCCCTTATATAGCGGAACAATGCAGGCACTGCGCCACTCACTCGGTACCAGCCTGCCGCAAAACACAGATACAGACACTAGGCCGCATCCCCCAGAAAGGGGGATGGCCGACGGCAAGGCGCAACTCAAGCCCTTATACGCTCACACTCACACAACTTAGCCCTTTTGTGCTAAAGGGTCCGGCCGGTAGCCCCTCAACTTACACTCTGGGTCCCGAATGCACCGAGGAACCGTCGTCAGCAGCCGCAAAACACAAGTTCAGTAATCTCACCAACCATTCGACAATCGTTACTCCACCCTTCTTCAGGCACTCGGTCGCAACTCCATACAAACCAGGGGCTTTCCCTGCTTTCATCCCGTCCACCGCCTTCTGCACCTCTTCCCTGGTAATGTCCGCAACAAGTCTTTCTCTCAAAACTGGTATCAGAGCACCACCACCCACAGCAACAATGTCAGCCTCTGTCATCCTCAACATTCAACAACTCATAAAAATACTCGGCCCACCTCTTCCGCACATTACCACTTTCCAACAACAACTGGCCGTTTTCATCTTTCACAACTTCCTCTTTTCTGGTCTCTCCCTTTCTCACCCTCTTTCCAGAATATCTTTTTGTTCTCAAAATTCTGGCACAACAGTCTGCTCCACCTGGCATCAGCGTCCCTTTTGGCTCTACTCACCACCCGCTTCACCTCGTTTCTCCTCTCTTTGTACCTTTCACAAGCCACCTCCGACTTCACCTGCAACCACTCCTCAAACGCACCTCTTTTCCGTCTAGTACTTTATGTGAATCTCTTATTAGCTACAACATCCCCTCCGAGTATCGTTTAGAGAGTGTAATCCTTGAATAGCTTATCTTTAAACCTACATTCCCAAACGAAGTAAAAGTAGTCATTAATGGCTTAAAAACCGTACCGGCACTGAATGGGTATCATCTCGACCAATGGAACTGAACCTATATATGGAACTATTGTAG
The DNA here is from genome assembly GCA_016164225.1 of Gammarus roeselii. Classification (NCBI taxonomy): domain Eukaryota; kingdom Metazoa; phylum Arthropoda; class Malacostraca; order Amphipoda; family Gammaridae; genus Gammarus; species Gammarus roeselii. Next base: position 1,320 of record SDVV010036131.1, read on the forward strand.
CTCCCTTGGCCCAATTTATCATTAAGTCACTACAGCGAGATTTTTCCCTGATGCACCCAGAATCGCTAAAATTTGTTCGATCTAATTAGTGTCACCCTAAATGGAGATCTCTTGGAGAAAGTTTAGTGTTTTAAGTATCTGGGCTCCCATGTGGAGATAACTGAACTAGTGGAAACTGAAGTGAAGGCGCTAGTGGAGGAGGGGTGTAAAGTGTTGGGTGCACTAACGAGTGTAATGAGCTGTAGGACGTTGGGGATGGAAGCAAAGAGAGGGCTGTATGAGCGTGTTGTTGCCCCAACTGTGCTCTACGGAGCTGAGACTTGGGGGGGTGAGAGCAGAGGAGAGAAGAAGGTTGAATGTGTTCGAGATAAAATATTTGAGGAGCATGGCTGGAGTGCCGCTGAGAGACCGGATCACCAACGACGTGGTTCGAATCAGAACAGGACAGAGTGGATTCGCGTGTGCTCTGATCTGATTTGATTTGAGGCTCATCTCCACCAGAGCCTCAACGTGTCCCTGCTGCTGACAACGGAGCCTCGGACTGCACTCGTGACCCAGAGTGTATGATGCGGGGGTATCGGCCAGACCCTTTAGCATTAAAGGGCTAAGTTGTGCGAGTGTGCGCCTATGAGGGTGTGAGGTGCGCCTTGCCGTCGGGGGATGCGGCGTAGTGTCTGTATCTGTATAAAATTTGAAACAAAACCGACAATAATTAATCGCGCAATATCAGTTCCGCCCGTTTTAAGCCAAGCTTATGAAAAATGTATTTTGTGCTAGACTGTATACTCACTTTGTACCAAATAATATACTTTGCCAGATCAGTACGCTAATTATATGCGTACCGCAAGGGTCTATCCTTTGACCTTTATTCTTAAACTGTATTAACGACATTGTAAACACTAGCGGCAGGTTATCCTTTGTACTTTTTGCTGATGATACTACATTTTATAAGACGGGATTTTTTCATGAATACTATTACTGATATAATCAATTGGTCCCTATTTCAAACTGGTTCACATCCAATAACCTGGCGTTAAATGTCGACATTGACACAGGTCATGATATTTTCCAGGAGGAAAATACCTATCCCGAACACACCAAGTCGAATTGAAAAGTCAGCCAGTTGCATAGGTAGCAAAAACAACGTTTCTCTGTGTAATAGTAGATCAAATACTTAGCTGGAAAGATCACGTTTTATTTTTTGCCGAGAAATTATCCAGTTCATGTAGAATTCTTTACAAAATTAGAAATTGTCTCAAGACTGCTAACCTCTTCTGTGAATTTGTATGCTTCTACCTACAAAACAGGATTTACGGATTAAAGGATTAAAAATTTATTCAGGTATAGTGACATGTTGACAAAAAATATCAGAATATACAGAATATGTACCAAGTCTTCGTCAACATGAGCTGTTCTGAAGATAACATTTGCTACTCAGATGAATTTAATATTAACTTATAACTAAGGTTGAGGAGTAAGGATCAACCGATGGACATCGTAGAAAGCCATCCTCTATTCTCCACTTCTTAATATGTCGAGACATGAAAGCATTACAATGGACCATTTAATACAAGAAAAATAAGCAAAGTAGGTATGATCACCGACGTTTACTTCATCATGACTATTCACTGTTTCGACTGACATTTACTAGCAAACTTGAGAGCAGAAAATGTCCGACATGAGGTTGTCTATTACATTACTCACAGTTTGACTGACGTACGATGACACCTGTTTGATACTAACTGCATAGTTAGCACGACATGTCAGCATATGCACACGAAAAACAAATATTTCAATAAGTCATAGCAAATTAATGGGAAAATAAATTAACGGATTTTTACACGAACAAGATGATTAAAAATTTGAGCATATGAAGCGTTAAAAAAAATAGAATGGAGGTATCTAAAAAATTCAACTGATGAAATCATAAATAGTTGACACGGTAAATTCATAGCGGACGTAAATTACAATTCAAGAATATCTGCACACACAAGTTCAAACAGATATAATTTTAGTAAATGCTTGCAGGTAGCTGTACTCTACCCGTAATTATATCTATGGCAATTGAATTACAGGTATTAGCAGCTCTGTATTTTAAAAATATATGCGACGTGTTCACGAGTTTCGGGGAGTACAAACCTAAGACCAATCATTATTAGTCAAACGCGTGGTATTAGAACATTATCACATGCTAGCAGACATGACCACACGTTGCCGCTCTTTTGTCAATGGAATATTCTCCCACTGTAGTACATCATAAACTTTTCCGCTGCAGTGTTTGCAGAGCGTTCAATCAATCGTCTTGTATTGATAACCCCACGTTTGATCTCTGTAACACTACGGACCCTATGTTTGATCTCTGACACTACGGACCCTATGTTTGATCTTTGTAACACTACGGACCCTATGTTTTATCTCTGTAACACTACGGACCCTATGTTTTATCTCTGTAACACTACGGACCCTATGTTTGATCTCTGTATTCATTTATTATTTGCTTCCATGTTCCACCAGAGTCCCAACGCGAAGTTAATGCAGACTCCCCCGTAGGGCGGTCGAAGAGTGGTGGAGTAGGTGCAACGTAGATTGAGAGTAGGTTAAACTCAGATTCGAAGCAGTTTAAACGCAGTCACAGTGGGTTTAAACATAGTTGGAGTTGGTCTAACAAAGTAAAAAAGTAAATTTGACATGGGCACCAAGCAAATTTGACGCATGATCTCTGTAACACTACGGATTGTCTTATATTAATAACCTATGTTTGATCTCTGTAACACGACGGATTGCAAATCCGCAGTCACTCGTGAACAAACTTCCTAGTATTTTTAAAACACAGAGCTGCTAAAACTTTGAATTCAGTTGCCATACATACAAGGACGAGTAGTAGTATAGCAATCTCCAAATTATACGGGTTTGAAATTGGACGTGCAGAAATTCTTTAATTGTATTTTATTTCCGCTATGCAATTTACCGTGTCAACTATTTGTGATTCATCCGTTTCATTTTACGAGTACTTTCGTTTTTTTTTTCGCGGTTTCATGTGCTTAAATTACAGTTTTCTCGTCCTTGTAGAAACCAGTTAGAATTATTTGACCCATCAATTATGACATTGAAACGTCAGAAAGATGAGTACCTGTTTTATACACTGATCACTTGCAAACTTGTGTTGAGTGATTAAAAGCAAGTCCGAACACAATTGTTGTCCATGTTGTCTAGTCTGAATAGCTCGTAGATTCCATTTCGTATTCGTTTCTTGAATGCATATTTGCGAGGTTGTAACGCAGCGAAAAGCAACACACTTTTTAGATATATCCAAACCGTGTGCACGAGAGTGCCTTCTGAAACGCATCCCTAAACACCTCTCACACTGATGTTAACATTGTCGGAAATCAGAGTGTAGCTACTCATTTGTTCCACAGAACTAGCAAACTGAATGTGTAACCAGTATTTCTTATTTGATAAAATTGTTCCCTAAACTTTACGTGTGTTCTGGTTTAAGGTTTCTTTAAAAAACAATACTACGAGGTATCTCTCGAATTATTTTACTAGTTATTTTCATTTTATGATAACTTTGTTGCATGAAGATAAAAGCGCAACACCCTGATCTTAATTTTTCTTGGACGTCGCTAGAAAATCAAGTTTTGTGCATGAGGTCTCACCGGTGACCAGGGTCGGGGTACATGCCCAGCTCGTCGCCCAGAAACTGGCCGTACAGAGCCCATCCCTCCACAAAAGAGGAGTACACGGGCAGTTTGGATGGGGCATCCATGAGGCGAACGTCGCCGAGGTGCCTCCTGAAGGTGGGCAAGCCGGGGCTGGTCAACAGGAACTCTGACAGGAAGTGGTGCCCAAGTGTACCAGAAGACACTGCTAGGGCAGTCACCTCCTCACGGGACCTGATCGAGGACAGAAAAGAGATCGGGATAATTTAGTCTGATATCACTGGCACTTCAGGCCTTTTCTTGCATATACATCACAGCAGGTTACTCGGCTGTTTATAATGTGACTAACAATTAACATTATTATTATTAAACCATTTATTTCCATCGTCTGGCAATGGTTTCAATTTATTTTATATTATGCAGAAAACTTAATTATCCTGTACACTCCTTGAATTAACTTAAACTAAAGTTCAACTGAATTCGTCGCAGCTCATCGATAGTGGGTCGCCGGCTCTTATTTTATGCAACAAATTGTAAATTACAATATTATAATCAACGATGAACAGATAACGTTGTACATTACAATTTTACGGGACATCATCAAACATGTTACGGTGATTGGTAGAAATAATTCAATCAATTATATTCACATCGAGTGCATCAGTCAAAGCTGGAAGCTGCTTATCGTTCCTCGTAAAGACAGAGCTCGTATTTTAGTTGTACTGAAACGATTGAAACATTCGAAATATAGAAGTAGATAAAACGCTAGTTAACACCTAAGGTAATTGGCAGAGACAATTGTGGTCAGTAAAAAAGTAGAAAACATATGTATCGTCAGAGCAAAAACGATTAGGTGTTATGGTGGTGGCATAAAGCTTATTTGTGGAGGCCGCGTTAAAAAACGCTCAATAACATCATCTGAATTTTTCAACTTTGAATGAGAAATTAGGTTGACTCCCACCCAACCACGGCGCACGACTCTTTTGTCTATTAAACTAAGTTGAGCGCGTCAAATTCAGTACTGTGCCCTTGATGTTTGTTAACGAAGCTATTATTGTAGTTTTTAGTTCCCACTGGGGAGCTCGTTACATCCATTTACAGGAGTCTCAGAAGAGATTGAGATATTGTAACCCAACAACCTCTTCAAAGAGTAATATTGTAACCCAACCAACTAGTCAGAGAGTAATATTGTATCCCAACCAACTCGTCAGAGAGTGATATTGTATCCCAACATCATCATTAAAAGTACTTTTGTAACCAACAACCTCGCCAGAGAGCACTATTGTAACCCAAGAACCTCGTCAGAGAGTACTATTGTAACCCAACAACCTCATCAGTAAGAGTGCTATTGTAACCCAACAACCACATCAGAAAATACAATTGTAACCCAACAACCTCGTCAGAAAGAGTACTATTGTAACCCAACAACCTTATCAGAAAGAGTTTTTTTTTTTTTTTATTAAAACAAAATTGTTTCTCACTAAACTCACTCCGAAAGTGATTGATAACAAATCTCAGAAACTACAGGTGTTTCTGTTATATTTGTGACCGCTAATATTTCAATGAAGCGCATACACGGTCACGCACACACCTTGGCCGTTTAAAAGGTGTGTGCGTGTTCGTGTATGGTCAATAACGACTGCAAGTTACAGGGAAACAAACTATGAAAGCGTATTTTCCTGGAGAAATTCGATGAAGTTAAACTTCCTGGGTTCTCTACCAGAAGTCTAAACGGAAATTTTAAACTAGATACTATGAAATATTTAAAGAGACAAATATTAAATTGTCTGGTACTTATTCCACGATACAGTAAATGGTATCATGAGGGAAATAGACATCGCCTGTTCTGCACAGAGTTCCGATTCAATTTTGAAGGATTTTTATTTCTGCGGTAAAACAGAAAAATCATAAAGAACCGAAAGCAATTTCAACTTGCCTAGAAGTATTTGTCGAGTCTGTGAGTATACACGCAATACTAAAGGTTATTAGTCAGCGAAGATTCACGCGATACTAAAGGTTATAAGTCTGAAGATACACGCAATACTAAAGGTTATTAGTCTGCGAAGATACACGCAATACTAAAGGCTATTAGTCTGCGAAGATACACGCAATACTAAAGGCTATTAGAGGAGAGAGATTCGTTCGCTCAGTGAGATTGGCCCTGATCTTATCGCTCATTGGAACAAAGTGAGATTGGCCCTGATCTTATCGCTCATTGGAACAAAGTGAGATTGGCCCTGATCTTATCGCTCATTGGAACAAAGTGAGATTGGCCCTGATCTTATCGCTCATTGGAACAAAGTGAGATTGGCCCTGATCTTATCGCTCATTGGAACAAAGTGAGATTGGCCCTGATCTTATCGCTCATTGGAACAAAGTGAGATTGGCCCTGATCTTATCGCTCATTGGAACAAAGTGAGATTGGCCCTGATCTTATCGCTCATTGGAACAAAGTGAGATTGGCCCTGATCTTATCGCTCATTGGAACAAAGTGAGATTGGCCCTGATCTTATCGCTCATTGGAACAAAGTGAGATTGGCCCTGATCTTATCGCTCATTGGAACAAAGTGAGATTGGCCCTGATCTTATCGCTCATTGGAACAAGCCGAATTACAGAACTTTTTGACGTGTTTAAAAAGTTAGAACACTCTCGCAACGCACACGAGGGAGAGATGTGAGGCATCCAGAGTGAGGAGGGGACTCCGCCCCCCGTCAATGGAGCCAGCTTCCAGCACCACCCGCTGGGAGACAGGGAGGAGCGACAGGCGCACCCTGCGAGAGAGGAAGATGGGAGAGAATGTTTAGTCGAGTGCAAGGACGAGGGGTTTGGGATGGGTGATAAATCGAGTTTGTTCATTTATTAGAGTTTTTGATGATTGGAAGGGATGACTCAGAAGAGGAATTAATAATTTTACTAGGGGTGGAGGAGGACAGTAAAAGTTTAAAATTGAGTTGGCGAAGATTGAGGCCGGAGGGTGATGAAACATTACAACAGACAGAGTTAAGATGGATTATCTTTCGACAACTGTAGCGTAGCTTCTACAGAATTTACGTATATTCAAGGACACAGAGGATATTGGACAGGCAAATAAAAGGATTGAAGATATTGTAACGGTGAGAATTGTGTCATAGGCCACCACCGACCGCGCTTCGCAAACTCCGCGATTGCTTTACAGTTCTGACAAGAGGCTAAGCCAGGGCATGCAGTCCTCACCCGAGGTCGGTGGGGGCGGGATTGTCGAAAGCCTGGCTGATAGGAGTGGCCCCTGCCGTGCGTAGCGCTTCCTCGAACGCCTGCTGGAGCTCGTCAGGGGTGTCAAAGAACCGGCCTGGCTGCTTTCTGACGCTTTCCAGCAGCTCGGGGAGGCTCGCGTTGGAGTCGGGGGCTGCCAGACCAGCTTCCAGCACCGCCTAAAAGGAGTAAGAAAGAAGTAATGATACGAACATAAAAGTGATAGTTGAAGTAATTATAACGCGGCAGTGGTAAACCAGTGAAGCTCTCGGCCCTGCTGCTGACACTGATCTTAGACCTCTCTCCTGACCCGACGTATGTGTTGCGGAGTCCTGGCCGATCCCTGTAGCGTTGAAGGGTTACGTTTTGGAACGTGTGTCAGTGAGTGGGGGAGTGTGAAATGTGCCTCGCCGACGGCCATCTCCCATTCTAGGGGATTAGACCTTGCGTCTGCTTCTGGATAATAAATGAAGGGGAGAGTCTTAAAATAAAAATACCAATACGAGTATTTTAATGGATCACATATTTATATATGAAGAGTGTCTGTCCCTACGTGATCTATCAAGAACCCTTTCTAAACTAAGGAGCTATCCATTGACCTGTCGCAGAGGGAACTTTAACCTCATCCCTCATTTGTAGAGGTTAGATTAGACTAGGGAGGGACTCGTCTTCATCGGATCTCGGATGTTGGCCAGCAAGGTGCAGCAAGGTGCCAGCAAGGTGCGATCACTTCTAGAAGCGTTCTCCACCAACCTGTCGCAGCAGAGGCTCTATCCTCCTGAGCTCGGTCAGGGCCAGGGCGTGTATCTGTGCTGGCGTGAGAGCAGTGGCCGTGTGGTAGCGCAGGGCCGCCTCGTACTGCTCGGGGCCACCCGCAAATATGCTCAGGTCCACCTCTGGGCGCGCGTGCGGGATGTAAGAGTTCTGGAAAAAGGCGCCAGCTGTAGCCAGTAATTGAGGAAGCACCAGCAGACGGAAGTAGTTGGTAGGACTGAGCAGTTAAGATTACAGAGACAAGAATTTCTGTCATGCTTGAAGGGACAGGAAACAAATAAGTTCAGTCGAGTGTGGGATTTCTAGAAAAAGGCACTCGCAGATTGAGTGCGGTTTACCGTTACAGAAAGGGCGAGACGCTCAAAATAATAAAGCGGGGATTGAAACGCTCTTTGATGATTGGTTTTCCATTCTATTATGCGATTGATCGGGCAGACCAGTGAATAATTGGGCAGGAAAGATAACGAGGAAAGGAGGAAGGGAGTAATAAAATTTCATCTCTTAATGAAACAATAAAAATTTGAAAGTTGCGGATATGTAGAAATTAGGTAAATTCAACTGGTGGCACTGGTACTTAGGGTAAGATACTGATCTTATTAAGAATTACCGTATGAGCTTCTTCCACTGTGGTTTCTTTTGACCATGAAAGATCGACAGAGAAATTTCCCACTCTATAATGCTCTAAAAGTTGTCAAGCCTTTATTCAGACGTAGCCAGAGGAAATAGGTTTAGTCCATGGATGATTTGTAAGAAATTTGATCTCGCCCGACAGGTGCCGGTCCTGTCCCCTCCAAGACATAAGCTATGCCACCCTCGGCTTCTAGGATGGAGAAGAGAGTTTACGGCTTTCCGTGTACAGCAGGCAATAAGTTGGACATCGCTTTCAAATTAGTTTAGTTTGCTTCAATCATCGAACCTGTGAACACAAAGGTCTCGTCGGTGCTAACCTCTACAAACTGGTGCAGGGTGTGGTAAGCAGGTAACACGTCTTGTGCCACTCGCTCCTGCGCCTGCTGCCGCAACGCCCTCCTGCGAACAAACGAGACAACGCAGTTAGCTAGTGCCGTCACAATAACACTGCTACACGTGTCGAGCAGAGACAGCTGTACAACTAATGCCATCGGGGCTGGCACAACATGTGCAATCACTAATGACGGCTCGGAAAACAATCGAAGCAAGTTTAAGGAATAGTGGCATGGGAAAACAATGTTAGCAGGTGTTAACCAGCACTTCACTAATCGATTATTGACAGGCTGATACATCGATGCTGTTCAATTGACCCCAGCAGGAGCGGTGATGTTACCTTTGCATCTCAGTGATGGTGGGCGGCAGGTCCACAAAGGGCTTGAAGAACTCGGACTCTGATACGGACACGGCGAACGCAGACAGCCTCTCCAACAGCCCGTCCTGAGGAGGCAGGGAGTGGAGGGTGGTGAGGAGGCAGGGAGTGGAGGGTGGTGAGGGGGCAGGGAGTGAAGGGTGGTGAGGGGGTAGGGAGTGAAGGGTGGTGAAGAGGCAAGGAGTGCTAGTAATAATAAAACTGCTAAACTTCATCAACAAATTGGGCATAGTAGTACTTAGGGCAGGGAGTGGATTCTGATGATGAGGTAGAGAGTCAACAGAGAGGGGGTTGCAAGCAGAGGAGGGTGATGACGGAACAGTGCGGATAGACGGGTAGGGGTCAGAAGTTGTGGAAAATAATTTACTAATTGACTATTATGAAATTTCACACTGGCAACAACCAAGAAACATAAGTTGACGAGTGAGAGAGAGATGGACTTTACCATTGTTGTTCTTGAGATGGGTGTGTTTTGGTTGGTACAAATACTGCATATGATACTGGCGATCAATGAACTTAGGTAGCAGCAATAAGATTATACTAGAGTAACGAGGCTTTCTAGCACACGAGTCAAAGCCCTTCTGCAACCGAACGTCAAATCAGCCTTTGCAATGATTTATAATTTATACAAATCCAATAGATACTGTTCTGATATATA
>SDVV010036132.1:0-10981 GCA_016164225.1 Gammarus roeselii
AAACCCCAGACATAATTTTTGACATGTTGACCTATTTATATTTATTAATATTTCAGGCTAATTTTCCGCCACACATGATAGGTTGTGTTATTGATGTATAATTGTCAATTTTCATTTGCATGCACAGCCACACTAGGATTATATAAGACAACCGGTGGCTGATGCATTTAATTCAATTTGATTTCAGTGAATTAATTATTGCACTAATCCCAGAGTGACAAGTAAAAATCAGTAACACGGTTTTTATTGTTTTTCAACCCTATGGCTCATGGGCAAGTAATTACGTTGAGTGCCCCACGTTGGGAACCTCACAACTTAAAGCATTTTGGACTACCAGATAACATCTATGCCTGCTGGTAGGCGCCAACAAATTTGCTCTCATTGATGTCTTTAAAATGAGTCGGAATATCATTACTAGTTTGAATTATCGTTTAAAACATGTCAGAATAACGTCACGTTCGATGTACGATGTTTTTTATTTGTTTCAAAAATAAAATGATGTGCTAAACAACAAAGTTTTGCTGGTGTGCGCGGCAGTTGCCAAGTCGTCCTAAAATATCATTTTTGGCAGTGCTTGATAATTGTCATACGACGACCATCATCTGTTAAATGATTATTTAAAAAATTAAAGCACAAACGAAAGCAAAGTCGTTGGCGCCCCCCTTCTCCAAAGTCACTTGTGCCATCTTGTGTTCCAACATGCACAGCGTTATTTTGGGCACCGCAGCTCTGACGTCACACGGTTAGATGCCAAACGGTGATTTTGTGTCCAAGCAGATATTGTCGCCCATTCAATAAGCCAGGCCTAAATCAGTATCATGCATATGATACAAATTTGCAACTGTAAATTAATCAATTGTGTATTTGTAATGTAAACTTTAACTAACCGGAAGCTCATTAATAAATTAAATAAATGGATTGACCATATTTCTTTTATCACGCTCTTTGTAAATGATGTTTAGGGAAATTGTTCGTAAACAATATACATGACAATAACTTTTTGAGGCCGTCGTGACGTCTTATTTCGAAGTCCCCATCTCTGTTTACCATATGATTCCCTTGTGATATGACAATATCCCTGTAGAACTTATAGTATGCGACAAAATCTGTCAGAGTGATATTTCCTCGACTTGAGTGGCACCACGTGTTCATAACTTACATTTTAATAGGACACATTCCTCGCGAATGGGTAGTACTATGGAAAATCAAAAGAGAGGACACATTCCTTCGCACTGGGTTCCAGGAAAGTACAACAGAAAGGAAACATTCCTAGTCAAGGGAGACGCGGCAATGAGGACACATTTCTCGTTAATAAGTTCATTGGAAACACGAAAAGGAGGACGCATTCCTCAGAAATGGGTTCAAGAAAACCCAACAGAAAGGACCCACCCAGCCTATTATGACTCACGTTGAGGCTCCGGTGGAAATGAGGCTCAAATAAAATAAAATCAAGGACCCATTCTTCAACATGGTGTTCAGGGGGAAACACTACAGAAAGGACCCATTATTCGACAACGGATACCAGGGAATCGCAACAGTGGCGACACTGAAAGTAATCGGTCCCACGACCCTCCCAGCAGACCACTTGAAGGGCACATGTAACGCAATGAGGCCAGACTACTTGTAGTACACGAAGGCAATCAACAGTAATTAGATACGTTTAGTAGTTCATTTTGCTCGTTTATGGAGGAATCTGAAAAAAATTGTGTTGCCTGATCAATAACGAATGGCGGAGTAATACCATCAACAGCAGAGTAAATTGATATTCATTTCAATATTCGAATGGCAGAGAGAGATTTCGTGACACCGACAGGGGCATAACTTTCGGTCAGCGCGCAGCTAACAGTGCGCGATGTTAGAAATGACCAGTAACATTGACAACTGCAGCACTGAGGTCTTTCAATAAAGTGTATTACTATTATCATTTTTCATCGTGCCAATCAGTCGAACCAAGCTCAGCATTCATCACGCGTGTCCCAGCTCCATCCACTAACCAAACCATCATGAAAAACCTAATCGTTTCGGAATTACATCGGACTACACGAATTAGTGTAAAACCCAAATATAGGTGCAGGTGTGGTGGTCACTCCACCTCGCAATGCACAGAGACGATAATCTGTTTTCGAAGCTGCGTTCCACCCATTTCCATTCCTGTACGTACCTGCATGTGTGATCCCGGTGGAAATGAGGCTCAAATCAAAACCAGTATACGTGAGTGCCGCAATTGAATTTTTTATTTAATGTAACGAAGGTCCGCAAACCTCCCGCAATCAATGATTTCGTGCCATACGGTGGAGCTTGCGATGACTCGCATTCAGTCGCCGGTAGAGATGAGGCCCAAATCGAATCCCGCTCCGTTACCGTGCAGCCTTCTCATTGTCTGGCTTAGATAAACCATTGGCTAAAACCGTTTACATTGGTCTACTGAGGTGATAACTCTCTCGTAGCCATGGTAATCAGGAATGCGCAGTAGTGACCAGAACATTCTCAGTAGAAATCGTTCTCCATACAACCGCGAAGACAGTCTTGCCGAACGTTACGCGCCTCTGCAACATCGATCAGTAACGAGACACACTGAACCGCAAATTATATATTTTTATAAACAGAGAAAAATTCTTTGGACCTGCCTACGGATGTGATTTTTTATCGGAAGATGCGTTTGGGAGGGCTACTCGAGTATGTGTTTGGGAAAGCTACTTGAGTAACAGACTTTGGAGAGTTAGTCCGTGAGATTATGCGTAGTCTTAAGAATCTTGGTCAAACGGAGGATTGTCCGAAGCGAAAACGGACAACCTCAATTTCCAAAGTTTCGGAGCAGATCATTCTGGTAAGATTGCAAGCGTATTCATTCACAGCGGACAGTTAGTTTGGTTTCAAGAAGGGCCATGGTACGGAAATAGCTATTTGTGCTCTGAAACAAACAGTAGATTACTACAGAAGTAGGGACTCTCCTGTCTCTATGTGCTTCTTATATGCAAAAAAAGCGTTTGAGAGAGAAAATCCCCGGACTTTGTTCAGGAAACTAATTGAGAGGGGAGCCCCTCCTCATATCGTAGAGTTGCTTGTGTTCTGTTACAGAGAGCAGGAATTTCTTGTGAGGTGGGGAAGCTCAAAATCAGCTCCCTATCATTGTATCAATGAAATTAGACAAGGAGGTCAATTGTCACCATTGTTATATAATGTTTACATTGATGATCTAAATATCCTATTAGGCAGAGAGAACGCAGGGTGTCATGTTGCCAATTGCTGTGTTAATAATCTTAGCTATATATTTGTAGTAATTTTGCTCAGCCTTGTGATATTGTGTATGACCCCTCAAAAACTGTGTGTATGTTGGTCAGGTCAAAAGGTCCTAAGCGTTACTTCTCGACTGATGTTAAGTTAGATCAGGGTAAACTAACACCAACGTGTTAGTGTACCCTGAGTTAGATGGTGTCACAATGGAGTTCGTGGACGAATTTCAGTATCATGAGCATATTGCTTCTGCAGATTGCACTGATGATAAGGATGTTGCATAGCAAACCAGGCGACAAAATGCCGTCGGAAACATGCTAATACGGAAGTACTCCTTTGCGCCAAAGGAAGAAAAAACACAGCTTTTTAAATCATACTGCTACCCAATCATACTCCACAATGCACTGAGGAGAAAATTCTGTCAATACAATATGAGAAAGTTGACAGTGAGCTATAATGACACCTTTCGTTGACTGATGCAGGTCCCACGTTTGACGTCCGCAAGCAGAGAACGCATCGGATCACATTAAAGTACTTATTCGTAGAGTGGCACACAGCCTCATGACTAGAGTATAATGTCTTCTAACAATAAAATCCTCAATGCAATTTGCACCAGCGATGCGCTCGCTAGGTCGTCAATGTTGGGAAATAGGAGAAAAATACTGTACACACTAGAAGGAAGTTAATATGTGTCCATCAGGAATGAAATAGTTATTTCTAATGTGCTTCCTGATTTCACATTTCTGCCATAGCAGCCTGGCGGATCATTCGTATTTCTAGTACAGAAAGTTTTGTAACAAATGTACTTCTATGCCCTTGATGTTTTTTAATAAAGTGTATTTATTTATTTATTTATTGGTCCTTCAATGTCAATTTCTTCTGGCCTCTAACGGACATTCAGGTTCTAACCCCAATTGACTTCTGAAAATCATTTAAAAAGTAAACCCTACTGGCCTCTAAATAAATAAATTTCCCCGTCTGAGGATCGTCGGGACCTTTAGCGTCGCTATATTGACTATGCAGAGTAGCTGGTAAATTTCGGGTTTAATAACAATGTCTGTTGAGTGATGTGTCTGACGATGATTATACCTGACAATTCAAGTATCTGTCAAGTAACGTGTATGACAAGTAACGTAACTGATGTGTAATGTGTATGACAAAGGAAAGTGTCTGACAAAATGACGTGCCAATCAAGTAACGTGTCTGATGAGTAACGTACCTGACGAGTGACATGTATGACAAGACACGAAACGCGTCTGACGACAGCCTGATGAATTATGTATCTGAAAACTATTCACGAGCCTCACGGATACATGCACCTGAGCAGGGAGCCAATGTCGCTTTCTCCACCCCTGAGGTTGAGTAGATTTCATGACGTTAGGTGCCTAAGCTAGCGGCGTCGAGCAGCGAGACTCCATGTGGAATAGATCACGCAATCTCTCGGTCTCGAGTCTTGCCCGGCGACCATTACACTACAATCCTGTCTGGTGAATGATGTGTCTAATGACGCTATTTGACAAGCAGAAATGACAAGTTTGGGCTGCTAGTTCCATGTGGTGGCGTATCCAATAATTTCTAAAATCGTCCAGAGCGCTCTCATTGGCTTGAGATTCAACATGCCGACGAAAATGAAATAGCCCGAGTTTAGCATCTGTAATGTCACACGATGCATCAAAAAGAGTATGGTACTTACTTGGAGTTTCTTCGCTGTCCACAGCAGGTCACAGTGTGGCTGCCACCTAGCCCACATCCGTGGGACTCTCTCCACTAGTGCTGCGGCATCAGCATTTGCATGTTGTAGCCACATTCGCCAGTCGGATCCCGACTGAACAAATACCTCAGCTGAGGTATTTATCCAGTCGGCTCTTGAACCTCAAAATGTTTGCCGTAGCTGACAGTTGTGGCACACCTTTGATCTCACGTATTTTCAATGGCATTCGGTTGAATAACCGGGGTGCCCGGCACGTGAAGCTGTTGAATGCAACTGTTTGCATCGCTTTGCCCCCCATCAGTTTAGGCACTTTGAAGCAACACATTCTGCCAATTCTTGCCTGGTTTCTCATGGTCACTTTTGTCACAACTTTTTCGTTTACATTGACAGTGTAGCCTTCCAGAATTTTCCAAACGAATTGAGTAGAGCATCTAGGCGTTTAATCTTTCATAATAGTCCATTTCCTTTACCTCCCTAATATAAGAATTGAAGTTTCTTTACACTGCTTCAAGTCTATTCAAATCTTTCCGCTTATGTGGGATCCAGAGAGGGGAGCAATAGTCAATGACTGGTTGAATTAGTTGTTTCCAAAGAGTCAACATTGTCCTTTTATCTCAAGCCAGAAAGGTTCTCATGGACCAAGAACACAGTCTTCTGCCACTGGCCTCAACCTTTGCAATTTTTTCATGGGAAAAAAACATTATTTTGCATTAGTACGCCTAGATCACGCAAGCTTTATTTTTCTTCTATAGCTGTGTTATTGCTAGAATTATACGATGTATTGGTTTTTAGTTCGGATTTTTTTCCATATCTCGGTGATTCAAATTAAGATTCGTTAAATTGCATATTGTTTTCACCAGCCCACTTGAAGATTTCTTTCAGATCAGTTTGCACCTTTTCTACATCACTCAAGTCATTGACAACGCCTAGTACTCTGGTATCATCTACAAAGCAAGAGACTGATGTATGTGGAGAGCTTTGGCCCAGATCATTCGCCAATATTAAGAAAAGCAGAGGTCCGAGCACAGTGCCTTGTGGGACCCCACCAAGGACTTCCACTGACGCAGAGGTTTCTCCATTCACTACCACACTTTGAGTTTTGCCCTACAGAAAGACTTTGATCCATTTGTAAACATTCCCCTAGATACCAGCGTTATATAGTTTTGATAGCAGTATACTATGATCTACTTTGTCAAAGGCCTTGGCAAAATGAAGATAAATCGCATCCACATTTGATCCATCACACAATGCATTTATTATTCCGTCATAGTGCTCCAGCAGTTGGGTCAATATGCTCCTCTTACTTCTGAAACCATGTTGCTTGGAGTTGAACCATTTATTTTTTTCAAGAAAATTCACTATTCGTCTCTTCGTTACTCTTTCAAAGATTTTGACTACATGTGATGTCAAAGAAATTGGTCTGTAATTCGATGGGCTTGTGAGGCTACCTCCTTTTGCTAGCTGGAAGATGACGGCATGTTTCATGGTCTGTGGGATATCGGAAGTGTCCAAAGACTTCTGCCACAATATTTGTATGGGGCTTGACAGTACCTGTTTGCATTGATTCAATAGAATAGCTGGGATGTCGTCTGGTCCGGATGCACTATTGCTACCTATGTCATCAATAGCTTTTGTAATTTCAGAGATGTCAATGTTAAGATCAGTCAATGAAAATTCAGAGGCAATTTTAGGATTTTTATGAGTAAGCATTGGGAAACTAAATACTAGTCTGTAATTCTCACTTAACAACTCGCTCATCGCTTTGTTTTCGTCTACCAGTTGACCGGATTTATCAATTAATGGGCCAATTTAAGTTTTAGAGGTTGAAAATTTGGCTTTATAAGCAGAGAAAAATTTAGAATTGTTTGTAATTTTTTCAATCGCTCTCTTTTCATTTTCTCTTCTCTCTTGATCATGTGAACCTTTAATCCGCTTTTCAATCGAGATGATGGCTACCTACAAAATCAAAATCCATTTTGTTGTGCTCACCCTGGTCCTGATCAATACCGCGGTGTAGTAGCTCTGTGCCGACATGTTACGTGCAGCTGAATATATTTGCTGACTACGTTGCGAGCATATCGTTGGAACCTTCTTACCCAACCTAACTTAGGGATACGTGTTTCTAAAGAGGTGTTCACACAATGTTCAAAGTTTCGAAGGTCTTGAGTACTTTAAACGAATGCCTTACGTCCTTCGGCTCTCCAATCTACGCACACAAGGAATGCGTGTGCATTGGAACATCTTTAAAGTTAAGTCTTTTGGTGGAACAGCTGATCGATGTAAACAAACTTCATGGGCTGTTTGTTGTTTTTGCGGAACCACGATGCTGCCTCAAAAAACTGTCCATTCTATACCCAAGAAAATCCGTCGTATGAAAGTAGACCTTGGCATCACTTCAAGAAGGCCAGAGACCGTGTCTGTCAAAACCAATTATCCTAGGCAGTGGCTGCTGGTGCAAACCTTGAACCCCACCCTGCGGTTGCTTCTTTCTCAGCTGCTTAGGCACCAATGCCCCATTTTGCTCAACTTCCTGCTCGCTTGCCATCCTACAGCATGTCACACCCTTTCCTCACATTTCCCACTCTAACACAGCTCACAGCACGTGACTCAGCATCTCAGGCTGCCTCATCATTAGAACCATCTCCAGTGACCAGCAAGCACAAAAATTATACCTCGTATGCCAACGCACTGTCTGAGGCACAACCTGAGGACTGTCATTTCTCACGAGACTGCGGAAAACAGCCCAGCTGGATCACAGCAGGTCAGCGACATCATCAACGTGCTTTTCCCGAGCGCAAACATGATTAGCCTCAATCAGCACATTAACTGCCTCCTGCTCAGCCAATTCCTACTACACCTGTTTTCTCCAGTGTCTTTCAGGGAAATCATTTCTCTGGTCATGCCCAACGGTTACCTCAAGCAATCTCGATGTACTCACAGCACCCACCTTGCACCCCTGCTCCGGTTTTCTGTGCATCACCTGGCTTCAATTTTGAGGAATCTAGTATACTGCATGTTCTACTACAACTGCTCTCTGTTGCTATGCGCTTGTTGCTGTGTTCAACTATGACGGAGAAGGTGGAGTATTTTGTAGAGATAGCACAATCCTTACACCAGATAGCATTGTCGGCGATACATTGCGGAAGCTGGGCCTCTCTTCTCTTTCGTCTTCAACCTAAGCCGTAGAGCATTGCAATGGAATACCAATGGATACTATCCTCGTCTTACAGACCTCCACGTTGTCCTGGACAGCATCCATCCTGACGTAATTTGCCTACAGGAGACATGGCTCCCCAATGATAAAGCAATAAAGCTGGCAAATTACCAATCACCACCAGCTCGCATGGACAGGCCTGAAGGCTCTCAAGGTGGCGTTTGTGTCATCACCCGCTTAGGCATCCAATGCTTTCCCGTTTCTATAGTGTCTGAACTTGAGGTGTGGGCTGTTCAGATCCACCTTCATTCATGTAGCATCACTGTCTGTTCTTTCTACATACCCCCAGCCTTTGACTCAGAAAATCTCACTAGAGACATGGACTTACTAGTGCCTCAACTCCCTCGTCCATACATTATCTGTGCCGATGTTAATGCGCATCATTTTTCATGGGGTTCACCGTTTTCAGACCGCAGAGGCAGCTGCTTGATGCATGGATAACCGACACAGACCTCTTTCTCTTCAATTCTGGAGAATCCACGTATGACCCCTCAGTCGTTGGCTGTTGAACTCTGCTGACTGGAGTGGTTATGAGTTAGACCTGAGCCTTCCCACTTTCGAATCTTTCATGTCACCAACATAGGCATGCAGGGTAGTTGAAGCTAGCATCCTGAGTAGTGCCAAGCATAACATCGGGACATCTGGGAGAACCAAGACCGGTAAGCACTGTAAACCCTGGTAGACCCCGGCCTGCCAAGTCGCAGTGAAAGCCAAAGCTCGTCCCCGCAATTGCTATGGTCGCCACCTAGGCAACATGGAGCTCTGGATTGCGTACAAAAAACAAGTGCCATATTACTCAAAACCCAAAAGGAAACCAAGGCAGAAAGCTGGAAAATCTTCATTTCTTGCATCAGCTCTCGCACCCGCTCTAGTGACGTTTGGACTCAGGTGAGAATGCTGCGACACTCACGGCCTCGCAGAACTATTCTTCTCAAGGTAAATGATACTGTTGTCTTTCAGACCAAGGATGTTGCAAATGTCCTGGCATGCCAATACAGCAGGAGGAGCGACGGTCACTCTCCTGATGTTACATTCAGTACCCTGAAGACAGAATCTGAACAGACCCCAATTTATTTTTTCATTCCTGCCTTGCATCTTCACTGGTATAACAAGGAACTCACACTCCCAGAACTGCTCACCACCCTTGCTTCATCAACCTAAAAGTCTCCTGGCCTGACTGCATTCCATTTGTTTTCCTCCAGCACATCCCAGAAATCAAACTTCCTCTGTTCATGTAATTTTTTAATTACATTTTGCAGATGGGCTTTCCACTGCAGTGGTGTGAGGCCACTGTTGTTTCTTTCCTCAAGCCAGGTGAAATGGCCACTGACCCTGAATCCTATCGCTCTATTGCCCTTACTAACTGCCTGTGCAAGACCACGGAGAAGATGGTAACATGGCGCCATCAGATACTCCTTGAGCTGGAAGACTGCCCTGACCCATGCCCGAATGGTTTTCGTTCTGGCCACTCAACTTTGGATCCCTTGATGCAACTGGAAGCGGCTCCCAGCACAAGTTTTCATCGAGGTCACTTCTGTGTGGCAGTTTTCCTTGATATACCCCTAGCATTTGATCCTGTTTAGCACCATGGCTTGTTACAAAAGTTGCACTCACTTGATCTTGCTGGCAACTTGTCCCGCTTTATCCAGAAGTTTCTATCCCAACGTAAGATCTCCGTGCGTCATCCAATATCTGCGGACGTGCCTCAGGGATCTGCAGTCAGTCCGATGCTGTTCAGCATTATGATTGACGACCTATTTCGTGGGTGCCCTGACATTCTCACTTATTCCTAGCATGCTGATGACGGTGCTCTTTGGGTTTCTGGTCCCGACCTGCCACAGCTACTGTCTACTGTTCAGGAGGCACTTTGTGCTGTTGAACGGTGGTCTCACACATGGGGGCTTCAGCTCTCGCCTAGCAAGACAAAGGTCATGATATTCACCCAGCAACGCAAGTTTCCCTGTACCGATCTCTACATCTGTAGAGGTCCTTAATTGACCCTACATTATTTTAATAAACACTAAACGCATTATACGTGCATCACAAGCACTATTACGATTAGGCAATCGCATAATATCTCTGTAGGTAGCAACAACATTTCCGTTCAGCCAGTACAAACATCTTCCAACCATAATGGCAGTGCAACAAATATTTATTTTAGCTAAATAAATTTGTATAACCCACGCACTTAAAGCCATGGAACATGAATCAGATGGACTAAATGATTCAGAGAAATATTCTTACAAAATTCAGTGATTTTTTTTGGTTACATATAATCTGGCAACAAGCGAAGCGGGCTTTGTTTTTTTCTAGACTCTTCCATTTGGCGCGTCGCACAAGCTCACATGTATACTAGACCATTACTTCATAACTTGTGTGTAGTAGCAGACCATCACTTCATAACTTGTGTGTAGCAGCAGACCATCACTTCATAACAAGTAGCAACAAAGTTAGGGAAGTGATCCAGGCCACCGAATTAAGTGTTCCCTTAGACCTGCCAAAGTTATACGATAAAAGTTTCTGGCCCCCTTTAATGCTCAAGTATCCACTTCGTGCTAGGCTAGATAATAAAAGGTTTACCTTGGATACTACTCCACAGAAGACAGGTGAGAACAGTATAATGTCCTATTCCCAGTGTAGAGCAGAACTTATTGTAAAGACCTGGTTGCAAGATTGCAACAGCAGGCACAAAGCTGACTATGAAGGCACATTTCTCTGCCAAATGACATACCAAGCAGTCACTTGTGTGTGATAACATAATGAAATCTTTAATCCTGAGTAGCACTATACCTTGATCCATGCCTAGGTATAGATGTATATAT